>JAYXIM010056120.1:0-45076 GCA_037575425.1 Anastrepha fraterculus | reverse complement strand
TTTTTTGCTCACGATCTTGTGCATTTTCTTTATATAACGAAGGCCCAAATAAATTGTCACAACTCGTCAATAAGTCCTCATGCAATTGTTATTAAACGCACTACGTATGCTGTATGTAGGTTTGATTCATGACTAGCATTCGTTAGTGCCTGGGGTCGAAACACCGAGCTTGAAATATCAAATGATAGTTGTTTTCTATTAGACCGACCACGGCAGGCAATGGAGAATCACAGAGTATGCTTCTGCCATGAAGAAAAGTCTCATAAAAGACCATTTGCCTTTCGGAGTCGTTCGGAGAGCTACAAAATAGGAGGGGAGCCAAACAGTCAAACACCTAATAGAAGTGTATGCGCCAATTATTATTATTTTTTAATTGGTCATAATATAATATGAATTTCATAAGCTTTACTGATATGTATTGTATTAATAACTAAAAGTTTAACAAAGTAATTAAATGCATTATGTATTTATGATAAATAAGTATTTTTCGACATTTTCGCTAAAATCTGCTTCTTTATTTTAAGCTTTTAACACGAATCTATCCCGATTATTATCACCTCTATAAATTTATTAAATAAATCATGCCTGCAAAAGTTTTATTTGATCAAATCCTCCTAATTTAATTAAATTTATGTATGGGGAAACGTATTTTTTTAGTCCCGACTCTGTGTATCCAAAGTGATTAATTCCTCGGAAAACTAATTTGTGTATAAAATTTGCTACTTCATGGCTTGTTGTTTTGCTGCATACAATTTTTGAATTTCATTTGCTTCGTTGCGTATTTACGTTTTCTGCTTCTTATTATCCCACTGCGCATACATACACATACACATTTACAATGTATTCTTAGCCCCGTTCTCTCCCGCTTTCTCCCTCTCCTATTCTCTCTCTCTCCTCTTTTCTCTCATTCTCATACAATCATGGGCAACAATCATTGTCGGCATCGAAGTCGATATTAACACATCCGCTGGCCCGCCCAGCTTAAATACTGGACGGACAATTGTCAATCGAGAAACACTCAATACTTCAATGTCTAGCCAGACAGGTAAATAAACCAAACGGACATTTAAATACCAAAAGGGAAGAAGAAATGTTACTCAATACCGCAGCAGTAGGCGCACGCTAAGAGCGCAAACAAATTAATCTGTCGCATTCGCTGTCACGTATCACGCAAATAGCCACGGGTGGGGGTGTCTAAGCAGTTCACTGCCAAAATTAACTCACTGACCCAGCAAATAGTATGCCACCTGAGTTGTTGTGGAGCTCGAGAAAAATATATTTAAATGCTTCCTTTTTTTAGTAAACAATCCTTTGTTGGTATTTGATTAGCTGATAATTTGTTTTAATTACTTTTGTTGTTTCCAAATTTAGGTCAACGAGGGCAGCATTGCTGAGGAGGCTGGAATGCGTGAAGGTGACGTTATTGTGCGCATTAATGACACCGCCACTTCCCCACTCTCGCACGATGAGGCAGACAAAGTTATAAGGCATTGTGGAAATGTATTCTACATCGGTGTGCAACGGTAAATGAAAAGTTGTATACAACTTAGTTAGCCCATTTTATTTTATTTTGTATGACTTTCGCATTGTAGTGAAGGCGAAGATGAGTTGGTGCCGAAGATGTTTCCAGTTTTGGGTCTCGAACGTTCTCCTACCCCCCAAGATTTTCTCGATGTGAGTGGACGTAAAAGTCCTTTACCCCGTCAGTTAGAGGACGCCGCAGAATCACGAACCGAATATTTATCCGATTTGCCGGAACGCCCATCTTCGGTGCTCTCAGAACAAACGGAAATTAAGTTGGTAGAAGAAGAAATTGCAGCAGTGCTTTCTGGTGAATCAGAGGTTCTTAAGGATCACAACGTAATTGGGTTCGTTTTGCGAAACAAATGTGCATGAAGTGCTGTTGACTTTGGTTGTTAACTTATATTATATTAGCGTAAATTTCTATAGAATATTTCCCAAGCCGGGTGTTTGTATGACAAGCGATGTATTGCGGACTCTCAATGCGGACGCCACGAAAACTAAAGCAGAAAAGGATAAAGAAAATAAAAAGTGGTCGACTTTTCTAGTGAAACCTGATCGTCCCATACCGAAAAGTAAGGAACAAATCGAAGCAGAGCGTAGAGCGGCTAATGCATACAAAGTGAAGATTGTCGTGTCAAGATCACGTTCGCCATCGCCGATGGTAAGTAGATTAAATGCATTAAACAAAAACTTAAAGATTTCCAATATCGTCATATACTAGCCGCAGCCGCCAGAGGCAATACATCCAGTGGAAACAAAGCCCTCGGCAGTCATTGAAAAGCAACCGTCACCGCCAAAAGTTGAGGAAGTTGAAGAAGCGCCACCAAAGGATAGTGAGTTGCCCAATTTGGAAGAAGTAAAAATTGTAGTAGAGCCACCAGCTGAGGAGAACGAGCAACCACAAGTAGAGGTAGAAAATCAGCTAAAAACGATGGAGGATAGCATTGTGGAAAGCAAGGAGGAAGTGCAGGAAACTAAGAGAGAAATTTCCCCACCAAACGAAACGGCAGCACCCCTACCATCAGCAGTCGAACAGGGCGTTGAGGAGTCTGCCACCACAAATGGTAAAACACCAAATGCATCCGCTGAGAACAATGTCCCAGAGTTACAACAACGCGAAAAAACCGAAGAAGAGCTTGCACTCGAACGGCAACTTGCCGATGTGCAACGTCAACTGGCTGCACTCTCCTCACTGCCATCCACCATACAAGCCACACTCGATTCAGTTACAAAGCAGTTGGCGACACTGTTGCCAGCTTTCCAATTGCAGACAGTGACGACTCAACCGCAGCGGGTAGACACTTCAGTTGCAGCCGAGACTCGCTCCATAAATTTGGAAAAGATTGAAGAAATCACTGAAGTGACAAAAACACAAGAAGGTAGGTTGAGCTCACCAAGTGCATAGTGAAGAGTTTTATAAAGAGAAAATATTTGTAGCACCCAATCCAGACTCTACCTGCACTAAGGACGATATCGTAACTACTGAACCGGTTACTGTTGAAGCAAAAGAAAATGCCAATACTGAAGTTTCTGCTTTGGATGATGTGAAGAAACAGGAGGCAAGACAAAATAAAGAGGATATGCAAATAATGGAAGAGGAGCAGAATGCGAAAAAACAAAAGGTGAGTTAGCATAGTTCGGAAGCAAATACCACACACCTATTTATAGATAAAAATGGTTGCTTATTTACACAAAATACTTTTTCTAATTAAAGTTTGCTGAGTATAGTTAATCAAATTTTTTTTATATTGACTTAGGCTTAGATATGCGTTAAGTACCCACGAGTAAGTTTTTACTATACAAAACTTAGTTTTCTTTCTTTCGTTAATTGGAAGCTATTGTAAAAGTTCAGTTTTTGGTCTTTATAGCATGGAAACGTAGAAATCAAGCTTCGCCTAAAATTAAAATTTCTAAGTTAATATATCCGAGAATTTTTTGTTGAAAAGTATGCCATAAATCATACTTCGATTCTATGCTTGACCATCTCCTGCAGGCTTCGCTTTTCCATAAAACGCATTTTCACAATCAGGAACTCAATCGTTGAACAAACATTTGACTCTTAAAGTAAAGTCAGCCGAAAGTGCTAATAAACATTAATATCAGCAAACCAGTAAAACAGTCAAAAAAGTAAAGTTTGCGTCAGGATACACTAGTTTTAGGCTTTCTGGCACACTAAACTCGGTGCTGGTTCCCAAATATTGCAAGCATGACTAGACAAATGAATGCTAATAAGCACCGTACCAATAAAATATGATTGAAAAGCCTCGTTTAATACTCGTGTATTAAAAATAATATCTTGAACTAGTTATAGAATTAACAAGATACACGCAAAGACAACTCAAATTGGCTCGAAGTACTCTCGAATAACAAAATTGCATGCAGAAATAAGTTTTGCGAGAAAGTTGCGATTTTCTAAACGCTCAGTCCAATGTACTTAGTGCCTAAGAAAGGTCTTCCAACAGTAAGGAAGGAGATTTTGTTTAATTAACTTTTCTGACTCTCTAATAATCAAAGTTTATAAAAAAGTTTAACCAAAATGAGCAGCCTTAGAAAAAGTGTACCAACACAGAAAAAACTTTGTTTTAGCTTCCTATTCCAGACAAGAGACACATATTTGGGTACCGATGATATCTACGGTGACCCTCTATTGTTGCCATACATTTTGAACCGTGATTACCTCTACCAGAGTTCGCAACTAGTTTGTCGTCAATTTGGTGAGGAATTTCGGTACCTCTCCGACCGACAAGTTTCCTTTACACAGTGTCTATCAAAGTTTAACTGAACAAAAGTTGGACGTTTAATTGGGCCTGCTTCAATGGTGTGAGCCAATTCCGCAGTCACTTTATTTCCCTAAATACCCTAGTGTTGTGGTACACACAACGGTTCATACTGCCAAAATGATATAGGGTCTTTTAAATTGAGTCCATTTTTTTATATGCAAGTTAAATGAGAATTTATTACTATTTATTAACATACATACTGATACTAAATAGAATAGTAGAGAGATTGTAATTTAAGAATGTAAATATCCCTCGCGTGCACCCTTAAAAATGCCAATTCTTTTCATAATATACTTGATGATATTTGGGCAGAATTGAAGCTCTATGTCTAGGAATTTTGTGCCGAATGCTTTTTTTGGAACTTCAATCGTTTCTGGCTTACTCCTATAAATTAATTTTTTGATATAAGCCCAAAGCCAATAGCTCAAGGGCGCTAAGTCGTTCAATCTTCGTTGTCGTGGCATTAAGCTTACTCTTACATTCTTGAACAATCTCTGAGGTTTGCTTCGCGTTCTCCGGGGCCTTCAGTGCAGCCTTAATGTCACTGAAAATTCCAATCTGTTTCAATCTCCATATCCTCAACAATAGATGAAATTGAATGAAATTTGAATTGGTCGAGCCAAGGAGCACCAAGAGATTTGGTGGCTCTTAAAACACTCAGGCTAAAAAGCCCATTGTATTTAGAGCTCTGAAAAGAGGGTAGTTAGACAAGGAGGAAAGGAGAAAAGTACTAGAGAAAGGCATAGGAAAGAATAGAGACAGAGACAGAGGTAGTTTGTCCTGTGAGAATTTTCCAGATTCTTTGGCAAATCTGTAAATATCCTCCAGTTTCAGAGAACCAATATTACTCATTCTCACGACATCGGGACCAAAAACTCGTAGTCTTGCTTTAGCAAAGGCAGGACACTCACAGAGAAAGTGCTCAGTGCTATCCGCCTCCTCCAAGCAAGACAGGCACATTGGGACCTCAATGATTCCAATGATGGTCATATGCTGACCCCATGAGTTGAGTCCTGTAATAATACCGACCATCAACCGAATATCTTTCCTTCCAAGTTTTAGTAGAAAGTTTGACAGTTTTCTGTTCGGATTTGTCACAAAACGCTTTGCAGTTCTGCAGTGTTCTAGACGGAACCATCGCACTTTATGTAAATCGTATACATAATCGCTGATCCAATTCATAATTCCTGCGGAACTGATTCCGATTATTGGCTCTGGCCCCTGTGGGGGAACCGCTGATCCACAGTTGGCCAATTCATCGGAAATTTCGTTTCCTTGAACACCGGAGTGTCCTGGGACCCATATAAGTACAAGCCGGGTCTGTCTTGCGACAGAATTAAGTTTCCTCTTACATTCTTGAACAATCGTTGAAGTTTGCTTCGCGTTCTCCAGGGCCCTGAGTGCAGCCTGACTGTCTCTGAAAACTCCGCTGCATCTCCTTTCCCATTCGACTACTTTCAGGATGGCAAAAATTGGAAAACAGTTGCCATTTCCCCCATAGCATAGTGGTACTTATTACTGTCGTTTAACAATAGGTACAGTATCTCGATTTCGCCATTCGTTGACGGCACTTCCAGCTGCATTTTAATCTTCTTCAATGCTTCCCCTTACACTAGCCCTCTTTCCCGCTGCACGATCAGGATGAGCATCCAATAGTGTTGTTATGTTTCATATTGGGCGACGGCGCCGAATGTGTCTGTGCCTAAGTACGAAAGATTTTTCTAATAGCGATCGGATGTCAGCCTACAATGCCAAATATACAATTGTCCTTATTTTTGACATGAAAAAGCTACTCATAGAAGTTATCTGCCGTTTATAGGCGCCGTAAAACTATAGGTCTCCCCTTTGTAGGATAACATGCACTATCGCAATTCATTTAGTGGTAGCGGCGCAAAAACTAAAGTGAAATATTAAATGAAAATTTTGACTTACTGTCCAAACCCGATCAAGACGCACTCAACAAATTGGAGGATGAAAAGAAGCCATGAAGATATGACTAGATTTTTTCGGTATTTTTTTTTCATTCCGGGCTCCATTGATGCCATGATGACTTAATGCCCAAAAATATTCACCAGTCTTGGGTTTACCATTTTCCAGATGAACTTCATTTATTTTAATTGTAAAGGGAACTCGTTTTGGTGATTTGTAAACTTTCTATTTAACATTTGGGTCGTTTCCAAACAAACTACATATATGTGGCATATAATTTATATTTTTTAAGTAAGATTGCTAAATGTATCCCCTAAAATCTTTCGCTTTTGTAAAAATTACGAAACTGCTCGCAGGCTTTCCAAATTATCATTTTTTAAAAGAATAAGAAAAATTAAAAATAGCAAGAAAATGTTGGTCAGAGTCCAATATCCTATTTCTGAACTTATTACTTAACAGCTTTGTTGGTCTTCCTAAAAAAATGATTTACTTATAACGACAAATATGTTTTCTATAATAATTTCCGTATTAAAAAACAATTTTTTTTTGTTCTTAGAAGTTATACAATATAAGAAAAAATAAGATTAACTACTTCATTCACACGAAAGTAGTCTTACTTTGACGAAGCCACGGCAATCAAATACATTTTTTTAATGCTTTGAAAGTTATTTTATCCGAGTTTTGCAATAAATTCTGGTTTGTTAAACGAAATAGTTATTTTGCAGTTAAAAAAAAACATTAAGTAGTAGGAAGCTTTTAATTAATGTGCTCACTTTAGCTTTTCGAATACATTTCCCAATTCAACCACCCAAATTATTTACCTACAAACGTTTTAAACATGCGATTATCCACTAAATAATAGCCCTATTTAAAGCTTTTGGTCTTTTACAGCGGCAAACAGTACGCTTTGAATTATGAAGATGAAAATTTAAGCCAGAGCGTGCTTTAACAAAATCGGCAGCTTCTGTAAATTGAAAAAAAAACACTCAAAATATCAAAAAAAAAAAACAAAGTTCGTAATACCAAAAAAAAAATATATATATTTAAAAAAAACTGAGACAACTCCTTAATAAATTACTAAAGTTATAGCTATTCCTTGCAATTCTAAGCATACATAAAAAGTAGTGAATTTAATTTAAAGTACTATTCTATTTATAACATCAAAGCATATAGAAAAGCTAAAAGTTTATTGCCAACGCACAATATAATATTTTCTACAAACAGAAATACAAACCTAATTAAATAAATTCAAAAGCTACCACCTACACTATTATAGCCTCACACCTACATAAATGCATTCACAAATATGCGCAATACCAATCCATTTACATGTATTTGTTTGTGAATGAAATGACCGAAAATTACATAAAACTGGCCCTAAAACTGGCAGCGTAACGATGTCATTGAGGAGCTCGAAGAGCAGTTGGAACGCAAAAACAATCCACGTCGTTCGAAACGTGCCTTTGGCCCATTAACACCATCCTCGGAACGGCCACTAGTATTGCCCGGCGGTAGGCGTTGGTATCGACCAAAAGATGCTTACAATGATGAATTTATAGCGGAAACATTAAGTGCACAAGCGGAACTCATAACTGGCACAACATTGGGGTAATTTACAACGCATTTTCTTTTTAATTTAAGTGCCTGTTTATGTAATTATATGTACACATACATATGTACATATATACCTATATGCGTGACACTTTATTCATTCGTTTATTAGTTATGAATAATTTAATAGAATATCAGTTCAAGGGGATGGCATTTAAATTTATTTCCCACATACCGGAAATACACTATTATTTTAGTCATGCAACTCAAACAATACTGCCTGGCAAATATTTATATATTTTATCAAAAAAGGAACGGGAATTATCCATTAGAAAGCCCGTTTAGAGGGAGTGTCAACATTAAACCAAAAAACAAAAAAAAAAAAAAACAAACAAAAAACGAAATCATATATTAAATAAAGAATATTACCTTGGCGTTATGCCCCGACATTAGAGGCCAAATTCATCGAAAATGGTGGGATTTGTGGAAAATAACTCATGGATTTTGTAGTTCGATTTTGCACCATCTCACCAAGTCAACGCGCAATACTATTACTGTGAATGAATTTCTGGCTTTAGAACTCATTAAATAACACTGTGCGACAGTGATATTATACTTTTATGGAGACCTAGTACAACTTGTGGCTATAGAAAAACTAAAAAAAATGGTATAGGGGAAATTTCCAATACACCCCCAAAATCTCATTTTATGGCCATTGTGTACTGCACCGTACCGCACCGTACCATACCGTACAGTGCTGCACTGCATAATACTCCAATAAATATTATGTGTCTATAATGGCACTTGTTATCATTTTCATGCTTCGAAACGCGCCCTTATTCCCATTTAGCGTAAGTTATACCTACATACCAAATTAGTAAAAAAAAAAAAATCTTAAAACCCACACAACTCTATTAATTTTAATTCAATTACAGTCATAATATAGCTCATTCGACGCAAAATGAAATTTACTATAACAGTAGTGTACTAAAAAAAAATCCTCAATATCGGATAATATCATAAAAATGATGTCAAAGTTGAAAAAATAGAGAAAAAATAAAAAAATTCCAAATGCTTCCGTCTACAGTCTCGTCAGTTGTCATTGCAGAAAAATTGTCAACACACTGTCAAAAAGGCTTGTTTTTGTTCTTTCGAACTAAAAAAACAAATTCCAAATCGGATGGAAATTGGCGAAGTTAAGAGTGATTGTTCACATCAACCTATTGAAAAACGGTTTTATGGCCATAAAATGAGATTTTGGAAGTGTATTGGAAATTTATCTTATACCATTTTTTTTAGTTTTTCTATAGCCACAAGTTGTGCTAGGTCTCCATAAAAGTATATGTAATTTTTTTTTGTCACACAGTATAATCGCACAATCGCACCCTAGGGCCATCAATGTGGCTTCAGTATGGTTTTTTGCTTTAAAAAATCTCATTAGGGCTAGTATTCACTGATTTTGACCAGTATCATTTGAGATTTTATGTTAAAGACTAATTTCGTGACTTGGGACGTTGGGCCAATCAGCAACTATGCGTGGGGAAAGACAGTCCGCTGATAGAGTCTTCCAGTTAGATATGTCTTGGTACGGGTATTGAAAATAACTTTATAAACCGATTCCTGCAAATATTTTGTTAATGGTAAATTATTCATGCCAAACTTTTAAATGAAACCCAAGGCCAGAAAAATAAAAGCAACCCTGAAATTGCCACATACATATGTATATTCAGCTTAGCATAGCAAATTCAACCCATATATCTTTTTTTTTTGGGGGGGACAACTAACAAGTGCAGCCCTTAGACATTAATTACGTCCACTGCATTACACTTGGATTCCCTTTTAATTTTCTTTAAATCTATGCGATCTCCGAAGAAATCTAAATAGATCTTGTGGTGCCAACGAGCCAAGGTGGTCGCTTCTTAACACATCAGTGCCAAAGACCTTAAACCTGATTCGAGCGAAGGCGGGGCAGATGCACAGGAAGTGGCCCTCCTCTTCACAGCTGGGCAGAGTACACTGTCTGATATGCCCACCCTTTTCATGTGCTTCACCCACAGAAAGTGGCCCGCCATCAGTCCAACCAGCTGTCTGCACTCCCTTCTGCTTAATGACCGAAGGGCTTGCGACAGTTGATCGGAGAGGACTGGTAACATCAGTTTAGTCCATCTGCAGCCTCTCTCAGCCTGCCAAGCTCGCTTGTGGGTTGTAGTTAACCATTTGCTAACCGTGGCTTTGATGGCCGCAGAAGGGAGTGGCAAAACGGGCTCTGGGCCAAAGAAGTTGGCCTTAGAGCCCATCTGAGCTAAGAAGTCAGAGGTCTCGTTTCCCACGACACCCACAGGTCCCGGGACCCATGTTAGCATCAGGCTATTATGTCTACCGACATAGTTCAGCCTAGATTTACAGGACTCGACTATCCCTGATGGGGTTGGAAGGCTGTCTAAGGCCATGAGCGCAACTTGGCTGTTGCTGCAGACACATACAGATCTGCCGAACCATCGGTTTTTCACAACAAAGTTCGCCGCTTTTTGAACTGCATACATATCCGTTTGAAACATAGATGCATGCATTCCAAGAGCAAAGTGCAGTTTTGTACTGCTGGATTCCACGTAGACCCCAGAGCCGGAGCAATGTTCGGTCCTGGAGGCATCCGTGAAAATGCGAAATCAGTGTTTGACGGGCTCATTTCAGAGTTTGACCACAACTGAGCCTCTGGTAGCACTACACTGTATCTCTTTTCAAGTACGACTCTTGATGGAGTGGAGTTAAGGGGCATGGAGAGAATCATTGGATTGAATTGCATGCCTTCTCTGTTTTCCAATGCCGGACAGGGGCCGTACCAGTTCCCATTGTGTTTCAGGCTGCAGATGGCCTTCAAGGCCTTTCCTTAGGTGAAAACATTAAGTGGTGGCAAACCAATCAGAGCATCTAATGCCGGGCCTAAAGTAATCGGAAAAGCTCCGGTGCAACAGATGGACACAGTGCGTTGTTGTCTCGATAAGGTTCTCCTGACTCCCTCAAGAGAGAGTCTACTCATCCAGATCACTGATGAATAGGTGATAATAGGTCCTATCATAGCCATGTAGATCCTTGCTAGGAGAAAGACCCCACGTTTTCCCAAAGACACCTTTGCACTACCAGAAGGCTGTCAGTGTTTTGGATGTTTTTGTTTTAACGTGTGGCTTCCAAAGAAGTTTACTATCGAGAATTACTCTAAGATATTTGATTTCTTTGGATAGCTGGATTGGGACTCCTTTTAGCATAGGCCGAACGAGTCCATCAAGTATCCTCCTTCTGGTAAAGAGGGCAATACCAGCTTTGGTGGGGTTTGCCGATTGCCTATTCACACAGCACCAAGTGTCACTCATATCGAGAGTTTTCTGTACTTTTCTACAGATGTTCATAAGCGAAGAGCTCGTTGTCAAACAGGCAACGTCTTCCCATATATCATAATAATAACATTTATGTTACTATAACAAATTTTGAATACTTCAATTTTTTGCATTACGAAATAAAAAGCATACCATGCACAGAGAAATATTTAAAATTCACAGTGGGTTTAATTGAGCCCTAAATATGCTGGTATTTTATTGTAAAAAGTTCACACATAAATTTTGCAACATCTCACATTAATCATGATTTGTTTATTGTATTGTGTAAAAGTTTCGCATTCTCTACGACCATAAATTGCATGAAAAATGATATGTGTCCGTACTGTGTGTCACATATACATACATATGTACAAGTGGTATATTACCTGTTCAATCGAAAAAATTGTGGATACATTCAATGCGAAATCTGAAAAAGATAGAAGCAAAAATTTTACTAATTGAGCTTTATGTTTGTGATTAAATATTAATAAAGAGTGGTTTTGAATTGTGAATTAAAAATCGGAATGTATGTGTGTATATGTGCATATTGTGCATAGAAGTGCCAAGCAGTTCCAGTCAATACTACATTTTTTTAATATTATATTTTCCTAAAATAAAACTAAAATATATGACCTGCAGGCCTCACAAGCCTAAAATGATTTGTGCATTTTTTTAATAATTTTTGACACATTTACCAAACGTCATTATTTATCAGATAAAAATTGAAATAAAATTTTCGGGTAACGAAAGCCAGGTTAAAATACAAAATGTATGATATCAATTTGGTGATGAAAGTTATTCCATTTATTTTACATCATTTGATAAAATTGTTGACATTTTACTTTCGGACTGAATGAAAGCATTTACCGTTCGATTTCAAATGCAGCAAAATAGAAGTGAATAACTTTCGCCATGGAATCGATGTCATAATGTCGATCATTTGTTGTCAGTAAATGTTTACTTGAAGAGGTTGGTGCAGGGATCTTTTGTAAAAAAAGTAAGCTTAAGTTTAAGCTTTCGCAACACTACAGTGTTTGCCAAGCGGATGTAGCTGCCATCAAAGATTAAGTCCCGCTTTAAAAAGATAATCATTTATTCCGATAGCCAAGAGGCTATGAAGGTCCTCGGCTTACTGATAATGCGTTCGAAATTAGCCTCACAACGCCTGAATACCCTTTCGGTCGCATCTGAATACGAGTACTATGCAGTCAGGTTTCCAAATACTTTATTTATATCACGAAAGCAATATTGCATAAAACTGTAAGGAGGATGATAAAAGTGCACTGGTAGGCCCCAAGCCGTGAGAAAACAAATATGCCAGGGAGCTGCTAAGGCTAACCAACTCTCGGCAGTGATGGGTAGCTTAACCGGCAATTGCCCATTGAATGTCCATGTGGTTAAACGCAAAATAACTTCGAGTCTCTTCAGCGGCAGTTTGTGGAGGAGGTTGGTTGGTTGGTTAGAGTGGTAATTCATCCAGAATCCAACTAGCGCCTCCGCGCCATTTTGTTGCCACATCCTCGTTACCAACTTGTTAACCAGTTAATTACGCCATGAATATATCCAGTTTGTGCGGTTTAAGAACCTTATTGGGTTGTTAACATCTAAGCCAGACAGTTGTTCGAGACCTGGTCCCTTGTTTATACATCGATATTAGTTTTCCATCTTTTTAATTGGCTGTTAGTATATTTCATATCCGTAATTCCTAATTATGCTGTTCTTTCTCTCTGGCCTTACTTTACAGCTCCATTTCATGTTACCCTAATTAACGATGTTAATAAAGAAGATCGGGTCTAAAAATTCAAACACTGGTACAAACTTAAGTATTCGCGTACTTCTTCTCCTTGATTGCTTCGATAATCGCTTAGTGAATATGGCCGAGCTTAACAAAGATGGAAATACCTGAAGAAGCCAAGTCCTTCACCACCTGATCTTTCCTCTTCCTCTGCTACTGGTACTTTCAGAGCCGGAGCGGTAGTTTTCTTTCGGACGGCATGACCTAGCCAAGGTAGTTATTTATTTGTTATTTTATTAATCTATATTCTATGTCGCAAAGCTTATTGTTCCATTACTCGCCGTCACTATCGTCAGAAGGTCCAAAAATCATCCGCAGAGTCTTTCTCTCAAACACTCCAATGGACGCCTTATCGGATGTTGTCTTCGTCCACATAAAACCTAAAAATCGTAACTGTCAATAGTGAGGTGGGTGTCGACAAGCGAGTGTGGCGACTGTTTGTTTGGTGACAGGAGGTACTTCGTTTTGTCCTCGTTCACCACCAGGCCCATACCCTTTGCTTCTTTATCCAGTTTGGAAAGTCCTAACTAACATCAAGGTTTAGAGGAGTTACCACATACAATAAATTCGGTGGATCATTTTTAAAGAACATATATTATTACTAAATATACAAGGTCTTTCTAATGATACTGTACTGGATGTATACCTAGCTAAAAGTCTCAAATTTGGGAACAAACACTTCTTTATGAGCGATCGCGGCACCTATTTTACGGAAATCTTTGCCATATCCAAATATTAATAAAACCACTAATTCGTGTGCTAAGCCTATAGTCTTTTCAAGTTCGCTCATCATAATTCGCTATGGTCGCACCGAAATTGAATAAACCTCTGGTGGATGGTAAGTGAAGTGTTTTGTTTTTTGCGGGAAAAATTTGGCTTATTAAACACACGAAATTCGCTTATTTTTATTCTCAAGAAAATGCTCGTAAGCGTCTGCATCGCATGGCTTTCATATGACAACTATAACTACATCGCGATCGCAAAACTAGGGTACGTTCTTTTGAAATATTATATTTGACAAGCAAATCGTTTAATTTGGGATAGCCACGGCAGACGTTTTGAATTTTAAATTGAAATAAAGTAACAAAATTGGGTAGGCAATTTTTATCTCTTTTAAAGATAATCGCTTTTAAACGTTGGCCGCAACTACGCCGTATTCCGGTCATCCATAAATACGGAGAGCACCAATTTTGAGGACTTCGGTCGGTATCGTGTCAATAACTTCTGTACTGTTGGCTTCCAATGCCTCAATCGAAGCTGGTTTATCCACAAAGCATTTAGACTCTACAAACCTCCACAAATAAAAGTCGAAAGGTGTGATATGAAACGGTCTTGGGGCCGAGATGAGAGATAACTTGCTCACTGAAACGACGACTCAGTAAATCCATTGTTTCACGGGCTATATGGCAAGTGGCGCCGTCTTGTTAGAATCAAATGTTATGGAGATCACAGGCTTAAATTTCCGGCATAAAAAAGTCGTTTATAAAGTTTAGTCGATAGTGTTCACTGTTACATTGGCACCAGTCTCATCTTTGAAGAATTATGGGTGGATGGTTCTTCCCGCCCCTAGGCCGCACCAATGGTTGTTTTTAAGCCGGTTGTTTTCAATTGATACAATGGCTGTTCTTGAGTGGGTTCGGGTAGCTCTGCAACCCAATTATGGCAATTTTGCGTATGACAGGTTGACGTTGCCATCAAGTCAAAAATGGGCCTCATCACCATACATCATAAGTTGGTCTGAGCGTGCGATGATCACTTTTCACAGAGCGTCGATTATCGTAATACAATTACACGATTTACAAGCTATTGAAAAATGATGTATTTAGTTTGACAGTAGTCGCGCGTGGTATGTCTAAAAAACCCTATTGGAGATAGTACCTCCAATCTGCTCACCCTTTATATATGTAAAGGGCTTTTTAGTAAGGGCGGGTAGATGTTGAAATGGAATAAAACAAGCTGCGTATGAGTTATTGACAAAATTATTTTTTTATTTGAATGGCGCATATATGCCATTAAGTGTGGAATATGACATCATTCAAATGGCCGCCTCGGCTTCTTACGGTGGAAGGGATCCGAGTGGTCCAATTTTCAATGACTCTTCCGCATAGATCCGGCTGAATTTGAGCGATGGCCTGTGTTATGTTCACATTTAGAGCATCGGTCGATTGTGGTTTATTTGCATAGACCTGACACTTCAAGAAACCCCACAGGAAAAAGTCTAGCTGGGTCAAATCGCATGACCTTGGTGGCCAATTCACATGACTCCTGCTAGAGATAACCTTACCCTCAAATCGTTCATGCAGAATGTCAATCGTGGCGTTTGCTGTGTGGCACGTAGCGCCGTCCTGCAGGAACCACATGTCGTCTAGGTCCATATGGTTCCATATGGGCCATAAGAAACTGGTTATCATCATTGTGTAGCGCTCGCTGTTGACGGTGACCGCCTCACCAACGTCGTTTTCAAAAAAGTACGGACCAATCACGCCGCCGGCCCGAAATCCACACCAAACGGTAACTTTTTGAGGATGCATTATCACCTGGTGAACCTCGTGTGGATTGGTGTCGTCCCATATACGGCAATTTTGTTTGTTAACACAGCCATTCATCCAAAAATGCGCCTCATCACTTAAGATGATTTTTCGCTCCTGGGTCAGTTGGATCTTGTACGGGTGTAGGCCCAAGTCCCGACGCAAAATTCGCCAAGTTGAAGTCTGCGAAAGGCCAAGTTCTTGTGCACGGCGAGGAATAGACTGCCTCGGGTTCTGCTGTACACTTTCACGGACCGCGGCAATGTTCTCGGCTGATCTTGCGTTCCTTGAACGTACGGGTGTTGGCTGATTGTTTACTGACCCGGTCGTCTAAAATTTGGCCACCAAACGTTGGATTGTTGACTTTGAAGGGCCACCACGTCTACCGAAAAATGGGGGCAATGCGCGTAACGTTTGCGTTAATGAACACTCATTTTGATAATAAAGTTTTATCATTTGAACGTGCTGTTCAATCGTGTAACTTGCCATGATGATTTGGCATAAACAGCTGAATAATAAACAAATATTTGACAGATGTTACCAAAACAAAATGGCTGCCGCAGGGCCCCAAAATCGACCCGCGCCAATTGAAAAACCCTTTACAAATATGATACGAGTTAGAAGCCCCTTTTGCTATCGAAAGACTGCACTAGTAGGCCTCACTTATTTTCTGTTTCCATCCATATGGCTACTTGTGAGCTTATCTACACCTACATACATATAAGCATACCACTATTTTATAAATTTTATCTATATTTACTCCGCATTCAACATAACGTAATGCATGTATTCACCCTTCTATATACATATGCATTATTTAACATTTAATTATTTTGTGTGCCTTTTGAGCCATTGGGTAATAAAGCCATTTTTGAAATTGTATATACATATAATATATACATATGTACATATAAGCACTGTATATTGGTAATAATTCATAAATATTTCATACTTTTTCATTTTCCACTTCATTTCATCGACTTGTGTTCTCGCATACAAATGACGCATTCGACAACAACAATAAATACAACTACAAACGAAAAAATGTAAACATACATACGAACAAACGCATTCGCTCACTTTCATCACATCTATTCACCGGCATATATTTGCATTTTCACATCGAAGTTGTACTTTTGAAAGTCCATTGCTCGGCTACGATCCAAGGTATGTATGTAGTAAATGTAATAAATAAATACTACTTTCATTTCATTTCCCATATTTTCTATTTACCCATAGTTTTGAAAATATTTTTTACCTTTCAATGACCACTAGGCTCTAAGCTTACACTTGCATAAGTATCCTTAGGATAGCATGATGCTTCTGAGTTTGTGATGCCAATTTTCATTACAATTAATTTTATATCCTTTTTATTGATTCCACTGCAAACGAGTTTGAGTAACCAGATATGTGTATATTATTGTTCATACTTGTATGAATGCTGTAGAAAATGTGCTAGTTATAAACTACCACCTCATAACTAAATATTGTAGTATTAGTTACATACCCAACTAGTCTTTTTCTTATGAGATGTTAGTTTTCAGATTTCGATCAGAAATATACCAATCGTAATAGATAAATATAATGTAAGCTATAAAATTTATACAATAAAAAAAATACCATAAAATTGTGTTACATTGAAAATTAGGATTACTTGAATTCAGAAAGATATGAATTCATATATAGTTTTCCAAAAACAGGTGCTATGAATGAATGGATTGCGCTATCGAGAGATGATTAACGATTGTTTTGAAATTGGATGGTATTGATCTGGACAACGTTTATATTCAACAAGACGGCGCAACGTTCCACACAAGCAACGAAACCATTGATCTTTTACGGGAAAAGTTTCCGTACCGTGTTATCTCTCGAAGAGATGATCAGGACCACTGAAATCTAGTGATTTAACACGTTGTGACTTTTTTCTTTGAGGGTCGATTCAAAACCTCAAAGGTGGAATTCGTGGGACTTTGCAATTCGGTTATGGAAAATTTCATGAAAAGGATATTGTCCTGTAAGCGTGGTGGTCGTTTGCCTGATGTTATTTTCCACTATTGACGGCATACCTTCCTCTTTATAATGAAATAAGCATCCGATCATTTATATTAAAAAATAGCATTTTTCTTTGAATATTAAAATAGCACCTCTTATTTGAATACCATTTATGTGTGTATTTCATTGCACACACATACTTGGAAAAACTTTTATGAATTTTTATAATAGCTATAAAATATTGCAGAGGAAAATATAAGTTATGTAGCCAGAAACCTACTGGTTTATTTTTCAGCTTTTTTCCATGCAAGCAAGTGATATTTTTAACACGGCGCTGTCCTACGAAATCTCAATTAACCGGCCACGCAGCCGCAAATTACCAGTTGGTACTAGCCAAAAAAAATTCGACCACATTTAAATAAACCAGTTTTGTACCAGTTAAAATGCCAAAAAACACATTACTTCCATTCGATTTCAGCATTTTTTTAATATTCTTTTTCATAATAAAATTAAAAAAAATTAAAATATTAAATTCTAAAATACTCTTTTTTATAATAAGAGCGAATTCAGAATTGTATGCCAATATTAATTGTTGCCTTTATTTAAATATTCAAATAATGATATTAATTATATTAATCTGATGAACGATTTATAGATAATACTCTAATCATCTTGATGCCTTGGTGCGTCCATAGATGAGTCTCAATTTTTCTTTTCTAAGAAAAAACACAACAAATTTACACGAAAAATTGTGATGCATTTATTTTTCGCCCAATCTTATATATAATATATATACATAATTTATGCCTATACCCTATGCTGTCTTTTCTTAAATACCAGTAGGTATCTGAACTAGAACGACTCCATACTAGTTCGGCTTTTCAACTAGAATTTTCTGACAGCAATCGAACTAGCCCGAAAATCCCCAGATTTCCATCGATTCAACGGTTTCAACGGTTTATTCATGCCCCTTTCAACTTCAACCACATTGAACAAGTGCATATTCATATTTATCTATTTGAATTTTATTTGTGTGGAATTTTTTTTTATGTTTCATAAAATATAAAAAAAAATTTCAATTTTTCGAATATTACTTATTCATTTGATTCCTCCATTCATCCTGGCTTGGTACTTGTGGAGGTTATTTAGTAACTTCAAATAATCTTATTTTTTTCTTAATTTCACTTGCTTCATGTTTGTGCACATTTATTTATCTTCAGTTTAAATTGGCTCTTCTATTGAAGTAGTTGATTTATGGAAAGCAAATTTTTCTAAGGAGATGAAAATTTTAGCTTTTAATTGGCTAAAAAGCGCAAAATAACAGAGCTTACTGCAAAATGTGTGCATGCCAAGGACAGTAACCACTGTGAGTTCTATGCAAAAAAAAATTATATTTAATCATTATAATGGAATAAACAAATATTTATTTAGTTAAGTACAAAGTTCGCGTTTCACGTGAAATGTCTGTCAACATACGTACAAATTGCATTGCCATGAAATAAACGTGAAATTTTGTATGTATCTCACGGGAAAGTAGTACTCAGTTCACGACACCAGTGGATGTTAGCTAAAATCTGCCCATAAGTGCATGAAAAATATAAAAACGATGACTGGTCTGAAAAAGACAAATCACCGTGCATGAACATCAAATATGACAATAGAAAACGTTTTTTTCTAAAGCGGTAGCACCTAGGCAGACAAGAAAGAGCTCCTAAAAAACTAAAACAAAAATGCAAATAAAAACTATTTGCCGTTCGTGGCTCCCGCCATTTATGGAACAACATCAAGGCGCACGCCACAAATAGGAGGAGGACCTCGGTCAAACACCAAATAGAAGTGTACGTAAAAATGTTAAGGAAAAAATTAAAAATACTTTTAAAATACTTCATATATGAAAGTCGGGGCTTTCTTGAGCTTTTTTTATAAAATATTTGTAGATAAGGAGACGATTTCAATTCTTTGTAATTAAAAAAAAAACAACAAAAAATAGCTGCCAACGCTATTGAAAAAATTTTGTTTTTATTACTGCGCTGACTTTTGAAGCGATGTACCCTTTGTAAAAATTGTTATAAAATGTCGGCGTTTTGAGCTTTTTAAAAGGGTAAGGTTACTAAATTTTCAATTTATTTGCTCATGGTGAACCGAACTTATAGTTAATTTTTTAGGAATTTTTCAACCTATTGTGATTTGTTTCTTTTGCAGAGGTAAATATGTTTTAAAACATTCACTTCTTATATGACTTCGCATTAGGATTTCCTCCCGGAGAATCTTTCTCATACTTATATTCAATTTCTGAGTTTACTTGTATTGCCATATTTTTTGATCGAAAATAAAACAAATTTTTCGACTTTTTTTTTTGCTCTAAAATTAATGAGGTTAATTTTCTTGTTAAGAAACACAAATGAATGCCTAGAAGCACAAGTCAATAGTTCTCCACGTAGCCAATACATGGGCTCATTTCTAATTGTCTGCCAAAAGGTTCCTATCTAAGAACTGCATCAATCAAGATGATTGAAGAATGAAAGATAATAGAAAGAGGCACACGTGCTGAATGAGCTGACCTGAGAAGATACCTGATACTGTTTCGAATAAGAGATAAATAATATAGTCTAAGTGTAAAGGGTTTGCACTGAAGTTTTTGATTAATAATATTTTACAAAACCCATATAAAAACGCTGCAAAGTATGAAAAACCAACAAAAGGGCATAATGGAGGCTCTATCATTATTTCGCGCTGCATCTATTTAGAAGAAAGGCTGAGAGGGGAAGGTTGTTTTAATGGGAGCATCCCCTACATATCGGCATCAATCGAATGTTTTTGACATTTCTATCCTCCCCTTCCCAAAAAATCTAAAAAAAAGGCATAAATGGGTCTAATATTTAAAATAAAGAGCAAAATATATGCAGCTGACCATGCCAATACATGTGAAGCTATTTATAATGGTGCCTTATGCAAAAGGTGTTTTAGGGAATAACTTAAATGCTTTTTTTAAATATTTTTATTCCACAACTTTATTAAAAAAAATACCTTTTGGGTACTATCAATAATTCCTAGACTAAATTAAAAAAAATTGCATAAATTTAGCTTTTACTTATAAAAATTTAAAAATTATTTGATATTATATGCATATTTATAAAGTTTGTGCATTGTGATTGCACAAATACTTCACTTATCAGTAAATTATAATTACACTAGAATTTTAACGAGAAGGCCCATTTCCTTTAGTTTTTTAAGCAAACTTACATAGTTTCAGTTTTTAAAAGTTTTCTCAAGGCATATTTGTTTAGTTTTGTTGGAATTTCATATTTGGGCTATGTACGGAAAGTGTGTATATGAAGGTATATGTATATATGTATGTACGTACTGCTTTATCCATAACCACCTCGTCACAATTCTCTTTTACAAATATTTGTGTATTTATATTAATATGGCAAAGTAAACAGAAGTTTAATTGGTAAGTCGCAGTCAGAATTGAAGTGCCCTGCAGAGAAAACATTAATTAGGAAATAAAATTCTAATTTAGAGCTAGTGGGAAGTCCCGCAATGCCAATGAAATTGAGTTTTAAAGCAAAAAATTAATAAACAAATGTAGTTCTTGGTTAGAAGAACATTTCATAAAAAAAAAATGCATTACGTATTAATTTAAAAAAGATGAGATTTTTTAGAAATTCTGAGACCCCACGTTTAGCTCCTGCAGAGATTTGATATTTTTTCCTCGCTTGCAAAACTAAAAACAATAAAAAAATATTTCTCTTCGCCCCTTTAAGAAACAAGAACAAAACTGTTCTGCTCTCAGCTATGCGTGGAACATAATTCGCGCCTTTGTGGATACACTGGAAGCCTTCAGAAACAATAAAATGACAAATTTAGTCACAAAATTTCACAAGATCATTTTTAGTAATTTACCCTTTAAGGGGATCCGGTGGTCTAGAAATTTCAAAAAATCGATTTTTTTTCAATATTTCGGTAAGTATAGTATTTTAAGAATATACTGTGAAATTTTCATGCAGAAATTTCTAACATTATAGTTGCTAAAGCCTATTAACTTGGTAAAAAGCGGCCGCGCGCTCCTGTACCTCAAACTTTAAACTCATTTATCTCGAAACGACTTTTCTCGGCCTAGTGTTGTCAAAAAAAAAAAAACACTATTCAACCGAATCGTCTAAAATCTTAATAGGTTATTTACATTATCAGTGGCTATCGCCCATACTAGACTCATATTATTATTTCTATTATTTCTTTTTTTGTTATTAAAAAACTGAAAAACACTGGTTTTTAGAGTGTCAAATTTAAATCCGCGCCATTTCATCAAATTTTTTTTTATTCTAGTACGGGACATAGCTACAGTCACACTAGTAAATATTTGTTTGGTTTTTGTGTTTCAGATAATGGACAACCCCATCCAGGCCCAATTTTTCGGGAGGTTCAACTTCAGCGACATGTTTAAAATTATTAAAATTACAAATTTTTCTTTCATTAAAGAAAAAAAGTTTTCTTTCATTTTTGTATGTAAAAGAAGTTAAAAAAAGCCTAAAAAAATTAAATATCGTTTTCCATTTTTTAATGTAGAATAGTTATAGAGCACCGGCACCCCTTAAGCTGTCGTTCTTACGGTATATACTTTAGTGAAATATGTCAGATCGCGTACTTCTTAATCCACACTCTACAAATGAAGTCAATATTTAGGTTGTAGTTGTAATTCCAAATTCACTATAAAGAAGCCAACTACTTAGAAACCAGTATATTTTCTCGCGGGGTTTCCAAGTATACATGAACACATATGCATTTATATTCATATGTATGTATATGAATGCGTTGTAGTTTCAAAGAAATTGGAACTTTATATTGCCTCGAAAACTTTAACTTGCAAGTAGTTGTTGAAAAGCAAACGAATGTAAAATTTTAGTGCTGGTAAATTAATAACTGCATATTTAACGTTATTTAATCCAGATTTGCCATTTCTCGGATTATTTGATTGTTTGTAAATGGCTAATGAGAGTAACAAGTAAGTTCTATTATAATCGTCCTCGAAATAATATTCATCTATCCCATCTACCGCAGCCGGAATTCAATATGCCAGTAATACTTTTCATTTTTAAGAATTTATTAATAATAACATTTCACAATTTCAGTAAAGGTTATGCCAGTTAGTAATTCTTCTGAATAAAATATTCTGAATATTGAATTTTGTATTGGAAATAAAATTTACACTAAACACGTGCTAAATTCGATTCGGACCGAACTTTAGCGAGATTGAATTGAATTGAATTGATTTAACAAAATTGAATTTGGAAGCAAATAAACTCATAAAACAATGCGGATAATGGTTTATCAGGCAGACGAATGAAAATTGAGTCTTAACACAATGAACGGTGGGTGTGTCTTTTATCCGATCTCAATAATATTGAAGACGAATCTGAATGAGCGAGTTTTATTAAGTCGTTATCGAAAAATCGGTGGTTCATTATTTCATTATTTATACCAAATACTTTGAACATAAGCGAACTATTAAGGGAAGTTATTCCAAATACAAAAAAATCAAATCAACAAAAACAAATTTCAAATTTCAAATGCAACTAATTATGTCTCATTCATAATAAAGATGTCACGTGTTTTTTTGTTTTGTTTCTTTTTCGAAAATTACCTCAATATGCGAGGTGGGTATGCTTATTAGCCGATTTTACTCATTTTTAAAAAGCAATGTGTGTACTAAGTTTCGTTGACAAACGGACGGACAGACATACATGGTTTGAACGTCTTCTTGCAGCATTCTGAACATTCTGGTATGTACGTTACATAATCTAAATCTATCTCGATCCCTTGTGCTGCTACTTACAACCGTTATATGATCAAAATTATAATATCTTTGTATGCGGCTATAAAACTGTAATTCGTGCCCATCAACCCGAAAAACATGGATTCGAGAAAAGCGCATCCACCAAACATACGGCGAATACAGTTAATGAGGGTCTTATCCGTAGAGTGGTCCATTGAAATCTCCTAATCATAAGACAGTTTATGTCGAGAATAGTGAGTTATCCGATTAAAACACCTTCTAAACGAAATTACACATCCTGATTCTCCTAAAATGTTATGGTTTTTTTTCTGTGATCAGAATGATAAAGGGCTATGTTCTAATCCTACAGAGATTCCTCTTGTATGCCTTCGATGTTCCCGCCCCTGTTATGGCTTTAAGCAACAAGCCACAATGAACTTTTAATGTCACTACAGTTTTTCTTCTTCTTCTTCTTTTTCTTGATTGGCGTGATAACCGCTTACGCAATTTTGTCTGAGTTCAACATAGCGCTCCAGTCATTTTCTTTCTTTCTCGTTATTTCGTTTATTTCTTTCTCGTGCTAACCGACGCCAGTTGGACCGACCAAGTTCTTCTCCGCCACCGGCTGGTCACCAGTGTACAAAGGTCCACATATCTTCCGCAGAATCTTTCTCTCAAACTAATCAGGTGATCTGGGGGACCAGTCGATGTCTCCTTTTTCTACAATAGACGTCAACGCTTTGTTTCGATGTAAAGCGATCCATGGTTGAAATTGTACTGAATTGCCGTATCGAAAACATGTATGTTGAAGTCGATCAGTTGGTAAATGACAAAGTTATTCAGCGTTTACATACCGATGATAAAGATGGCGCACCCTGTAGTGTGTTAGATTTTTTCAGCGAGAAAGGACTTTACTACTAAATTGCCTACATAATCCAATGTAGTACTTGTTGGCAAGAGCATTCTCCGTTGGACTTCTTTACTCAAGGATGGAGTAGGTTATTGCAGCTACTGGAGTTATTAAATTAATACTGTGTAAAAAATTCATTACGTTTTTTCGCTAAATTTTGTTCAAATTTTGGATGTCTTTACAACATTTAAGAAAAAAAAATTGAGATTAAAAATGTTTGTAGAAGGGTCAAATTTTTTAAGCATATGGATATATAAATAAAATTTTGTTTCTTTCAACTTGAAAAAAAGTATTTATGTAGTTTAGTCCTTATGTGTTGTACAGTTGTGTACAAAATGCTTATAAGAAAAATGTGTAAACATCACCCTCAATATTGAAGACATTACCTCCCACTTGCATCTGTACACAAACCGCATGATTACGGAAAAAATTATGAACAATCAATAGCACGTCACTCAAATTTCAATTCATTCACTTTAATGTGTGTGTTATTTTTATTAAATTTATTTGCCATTCACTCATTATACATATATACATATATAAATATAATGTATACATTTTTTCAACTGCCAGGTCAGAGTTATATTAGACCAACTGAATGAGTGACTGGCAGTTTGAAGTCCCTGTTCACCAAGCAATTTATTTTATTTAATTCAACATTCAATAGTTTTCCACCGACATGCTTTTCATTTTACTCATTTCCTTTTTTCTCATTGCCATTATGTCTGTACAATTGCTTCAACTATTGTATCATTTTGAAAATAATTTTCTTTATGCTTTATTTTACTTTATTCTATTTCGTCCTTTTTTCCATATTTCTTCTTTTTACTATGTACGCCGTCTACCGCAATACACACAGAGTCAACTTCATGAAGTATCAAAAGCCTGAAAAGAAAATCGACTTGAATAGAAGTGAAGTTTACAAAGTAATTCATCACTTGGACCGACAGCCAGTGCGCGGCATTGAAGTTCGGCCACCCGTGGTGCCGGCTGAAGTGGATATAAGAAAGGTGGCATTGCAACCGTAACTTGCCACACCCGGTAGCCTTTACGCGCGGATGGCACACAAGCGTGTAACGCGAGATGTATGTATGTATGTATGTAAAGCTAAACTCCAGCTGGAATGTGTACGCATGCTAATATCAAAACCATGTTTTCGCTAAACTCAACAACTTTGGTAGGATGAACAAGGGGCAAAAACCGCAAACCGCAAGCTGATGCGTACACCAGCAAAACAACCAAACAGCCAGCCATTTTCATGCGAGTATTCGCGACTAGAAACCTCAAATACCCAGATGCCTTGTGTGTCCTGCGCCAATGCAGAATTCTAATTTAACTTTCATGTAGTTGCAGATTTTTTTTCTTCATGTTGATACATATTATATTTAATGTTTTAATGTAGAAATGTTCCTGATTTTAATTTATTTCGCATTCGTTTGTCAAAACAAAAAATGAATAATATTGCAATAAATCAATTTTGCATGCATACAGATGTAAATAAGTAAAATACAAAAGGGAATATAAGCAGTAGAATGCCGATGAGTGGTAAAGAACTCGCCAGTTGCAGTGGTTTGCTTCTCAAAAGGAGCGCAATGCGAGAACTAAAAATCAGTAAGCGAGTAGATGGTGCACCTCAGTTTTGTGTATTAAATGGAAAATATTGAAATAAAGTAAACTCGAATTTTCAACCAATAGAAATACAATGGCTATTATTGTTTGCTGTTAAAACTGGGCCGCATCAAAGTGAATATAAGATATTGTGACTCATTAACCGTGCCAGATCGGAGTAAAATTATAAAATTTTCGCTTTACATATTAACTTTAATTGGAGTAAAATTACCGATAAAAAAACATTAATAAAATAGTTAAAAATTAAAAACAAAAGTTTACAATAATAAAACGAGTTCAAAAGACGGATAAATATTTTTGTGACAAACGCCGCTATTGTTTTGCAAAAACTCAATAAAGAAAACACTTTTTTTTAAATTAACATCAAAGTATTGAACCAATATCAATTTAAAAAAATTCGGCATAAAAGAAATAAACGCTATTTAGGTAGGAATGGGGGAAATAATGGACGAGTTTGACACATATTGCGGGTGTTTTTTCAAAGCTTGACAACTTAAAATGATAATACAAAATAGGAATGTGGTCAGAATGAATTCTTTGGAACAACATCAAGACGCACACCACAAATAGGAGGAGGAACTCGGTCAAACACCCAAAAAGGGTGTATATATATATTATACAATATATAATGTGTATATACATATATAATGAATTTCATGGCATTTATTTTTTAAATATGATTTCCGAAAAATGTTCGTCGCGGCGGCGAGTTGCATGGTCCATTCGATCAGTCCAAGTTTTTACTATTTTTTCCAATAAATCTAGGGCCAGATGGCGTTAATGGTGGCTTGAATATTGCAATAAATCAATTACGAAGCGCGTTGTATGGCAAGTTGCGTCGTCTTGTGGAACTAAATGTCGTCGAAGTTTAGCCCTTTAAGCCTCTATAGTTCCCAGCGAATGTGTTCCGCGAGATTTTAGATAAACCAGCAGTGGCAGTGACGTGTAATTGTTGTCGAAATATGTTACAATATATGGTTTTTAAAATCTGGAATATTACGGGACAATCGGACCACCACATTCGCTGATGCCCCAAGATCTGGTGTATCCGTCAGAACAGCATTGCCTCCTGCGCCGCAATATATTTCGAAGTTATAACAAAATCCGAAGAAGTCACACAAAACGAAGAGTTTTATACCCGATTTATGTGGTTTATCTGCCAGATATTGTCGAAAGAAAGTCCTCATCTTCGTTGCGCACATTTGTTCATCGGCACATAAACGTTGAGTCATCGGAATGGACTGAACCCTGTTATTGAAATGATCCACGATAGGTCTTATTTTATACAAACGGTCGTAATCTGGAGCATTTTTATCAGGGAACTTTCCGTTATCATTGAAATGCAAGTTGCTTCTTATTAGATCAAATCGATTTCGTGACATTGTGTCCTGAATTATTTGGAACACATATTCACCCCAGTATGAACGGACGTTTGGGTAGCGAAACACGGACATATAAAATAAAATACCAATATATTTTCGTATTTCCGAGTTGGTTGTTGAAAAGGTAGTGCTAATATTCTTTTGAGCGCTATAGAGATTGGTTTGTTTCACAATATGGTCGATGACACTGTCGCCCAAAAAGTACTCGAAGCACTTAAAGGGAGTGTCAAGACTTTTTATATCATCTCCCAAATCGGGTTCAGAAAAACCAATCACTGATTTATCTAGCACTAAGTTCTTCTTTAGCCGCAACATTATCTTAAAGGTCTGCGATTTAGGATCGATATCAATAACTGACCCAACAAACTCACCTGGATCGGTTATGATAGTTTCAATACGTTGACCGACAACCTGCTCACCAAGAACTTTGCGTTTGCGATTCTGTGATTGCGGAATATTTGAGGAAGTCGAAGTAGATGGGGTTAATACATGTGCAAACGACGCGGGACTTCCATTTAAATTGACACACACTTCTGATTCCAGCATAGAATCTGAAAAATTTACGGCCCTGTTAATCACCTCGTCAATTCCAGTGTCGACATCTTCATCTAAAAGATCCTCCAAATCTTCTTCCACGTCTGTATCATCGTCGATTTTTAGTAAATCCAAAAATGTTGCAATATCTTCATCATTGAGGGATGATAATTTACACTTTTGTCGTTGATCCATTTCTAAGAAACCAAAACTTTAAGCTCAGCCCCCCTCTAAAAATATCAAAATTTCAAACTTACCGCATAGTGTTATTTATTCCGAGTTATCCCAGGACCGCCTCTAGACGGGCTGTCTTCAAAGGTTTATAAAATACAGGAAACACTTTTATTTTAACTTTCGTATTTTGAACACAACCAGCAACACCATGATAATTTTTATTTTAAGCTAAATACACTTCTAATATTTTTATTTAATTTTTAAAATACACCACTTTTGCAGAATAATTAATTTGACCGCACTTCACAATTTTCCGACTTCAAATGACTATGACGGCTGATTAAATAACAAGACGCTGCTGCAAATGCACCAGCAATAATTTTGGGACTTCCCCGAATTAGATTAATTAAAAAGTAACGAAATTGTATTTTAAAAGGGAATAAGCGTGAAATAAACTTAGGCCGTCTACAGGCGGTCTTGGGTACTAGAGGGTTAATATGTGGAAACATAAAATTCTGTCCGCATGGCTCGATAGGGCTAGCTATTCACCGTAACGACAGCTCATTCCTAATTTTGAAAGAAATAATGACCGATGATGCCGTCGGTGCTCTATGAACTTCGCGAACAGACTTATTTTGTTGAAAGTAAATTTCCACAATTTAGAAGCATTGTTCTGGCGTTCGACGATTCATTATTCATTGCCAAACCTTACTGACCGGAACTCGTCAACACAGTTTGCCATTCTCAGTTGTTAAATCTTAAATATCAATATTTATTATCATGCATTTACTATGCAGCTAAAAAACCGCCTTATAGAAACCAATCATGCAAATATATTATCTTCTAAAAGAAGCACTATTTTGTTGAAAAGTATTAAGAGCAAGCACTCAAAGAATACGAATTTATAAATTAAATTATATTTTTTATTCAGTATTATCTCATTCAACTTCAATAGATTTATTCCAATTATTAACCAAAAATTGTACACCCAGTCTGAAATGATTTTCAGTAAGCTCTGCAAAATACTGTTCTACAGCCGCAATAACTCTTCAGTCGGTGAAAAACGCTTGCAGCGAAGGAATTGTTTCAAGTTTCTGAAAAGGAAGAGTCGGTGCGAGCCAAATATGGCGGATGCGGTTAGTATTAAGACCACTCTTATTGAATTTAATAAAAATACGATAAACAAAACTGTATTTCTTGAAGTCGGTCTTCCTATAAGAATATAGGTATTAACACAAATAGTACTTACGGAGAATGTATCGCTTTTTTATTTACTAATTTTATAAAATTTTGCTTTGTATGTCTTGTCTGCCAGGTAATATACGACTATTGGCTCAATAAGTTAAAATTGAAAATAAATTTGACTTTTATTCCATTCAATTTAACTATCGGTTAAGTATTTGTGTGAAGACATACATACGTTATCCTCATAGAAAATTACTATTTTCCTCTCTAAACGATGCTTTTTCTCCCAATATTCTTCATTTAGCTATTCCGAAAGATTGCAGTACCATGCAGAGTTCTTTGTTTTATCTTCATTGTGATAATCAATCAAAAAACCCCTCTTCTGGCGCCAAAATCTTTTTTCACCGAACGTTCTGACTTCGCCGGTTTTGCAGCTGAACAGCCAGCTTCTGTCCACGTTTCAGTTCAGAACCGCGGTGATACATCAAAATATTTGCTTCATTCACTTTCAAGTCCTCTAAACTACGATGAGAAATTTGTTTTCGATGGCATTAATAATCAGCTTAGTCAAGTTTGGATCGTCAAAAACAATATCATAAACTTACAAAGTAATTTCTGGTTCATCTTCGATGCTGGTATAACTATGTTTGAGTTTTAAGCTCACATCGATCTACAGTTGGGAATGAGGAATAGTAAATTTTTTTACCAATTTCACCCTTTTTTGTATGTATCATACAAATGGATATATTGCTGATAAAACTTCAAAAGCGACAACAATTTTAACGCTGCACGATATTTAGTTCTTTCCGTTGCAAAAAATTCTCTGGCCTGATTACTCAGATGACTTGTAAACAAATAATGAATTGACAAATCGAAATAAAATTTGTATCATTTCAAATGAAAGATAAGATATTAAAATGGTATACAAATTTAAATTCTCCTACTAGCTAATAGATTCAATACTATTCAACCAACCTGTACTTTGTCAAAATTCTCCAAATGATTCTGCTAAACGACACAAATAGTCTCTGAAACCAGTTAATATTATTAACAGTAATTTTATTAAATAAATAGTTTACTTTATAATACAACAAAGTATTAACAAGTACTAGGTGCTGCAAAATTAATCACCCTATCGGAAAATTTAAAATTATTGCAAATGGCGTCGTACGTCAGTCATATTTGACATTTGAGAACTAAACAGCTCTAGTATACAAACAGACAAGCAATAAAGCGCGTAGAGGTCAAATAAAGATTTTCAACACTCAAAATCATTTTTTTATTATTTAATAAAAAATCCCTCAAAAACACAATGGATGATTAAATACCCGTAGCCGTGTGAGGTATATATCTACATATAATATCTTAAGAGTATATGGGTCAGTGAAGTGCGCTGAGTGACGTCTTACAAAAGCGAACATAGCAAGTAAATTGGAATCGGCATAATTTCAGTGCGTAGTAAATTGAGCTTTTTATCAAAATATGTAAATACCTAAATCTTTAATCACATCTGATGAAGCAAGATATGTATAATTAATATAATAAGAGGTATTAAGGAGGTTTCAAGCTTATTAAATGTGATTATGTGACATTTTTCTATATAAGGAAATAGACGATTCATGAAGCACCAAGAAAATAAATTATCCAGCTCAAAATGTAGGACGGCTAAATCACCAGAATTTTTTATTTCAGCATAAACTTTTAGATCATCAACATTGAGAAAATAGGCAAAGGAAAAACACGAACAAATATCATAAATTAACAAAACAAATAACAAAATTCTAAAAAAATACTACCCTGAAGTACACCAGAGATGGTAATAAACTGCTTCGAAGAAAGCTCAACGATAACTACAGTGCTGCACTTCTTTATTAAGTAGAATCAAAGCCAATCAATGGAAGTCGAATGAAACCCGAGAACAAGTGAACCGAAGTCAAATGTAGAAAACAATTTCCTCGAAAAATTTTCGTGAATGGATGCCAAATGTTCTTTCTGAGTATCATCATCAGACACGAAGTTAGATGAAGAGAAATTGGCAAATAAATTGGCTGCATTACTGACAGGTGAAGCAGTTATGTTCTTATAAAAAACAAAACAGATTTAATATATCTATGAAATTCCTCGGATCACTTTTTATGTTAAGCTCAAATTTGTGAATGTAATTTCCTTTGGCTCCGATTGGAGAGTAGTGCCAGAGCAAAAGTAAAGGTAAGTACACAATATTTATAAGAAACAAATCATTTATCAGTAATCTGAATGCGCAAAAGTAGTTACTAACTTTGCGAACTAAGTTGGAAGGCTTCATGCTGGTACAAATGGTAATTTCATATTAAATATATACCTATGTACTTATGGAATATACCATCAATACCTACGGGAGCACGATCAGCGTAGATCCATATGTGTACTACGGCAAAAAGTAAAGTGAATTTATTTGTCAAACTTCGCGGGATTAAAATTTCGCTCTAGTTATTTTTTTCATGAGTTGGCAGCACTGTTAGTAACATCTTTGCCAACTTTCATGTGTCATTATCAGTAATATATTTATGCTTGTGTTTACCAAACGACCAAGAGTACATTTTTCGATTTTTACAATGTCTGATTTGATTGAGCAGAGAAGTGCCCTCAAATTTTGTTTGCGGAATGAAATTTCGGCTGAGGAAACGTTTAGCATGTTGCAGAAGGCATTTGGCCATGTCACAGAAAAATGTTTATAAGTGGTACAAAGACTTCAAAGAGGGTCGAGAACGTGTTGATGACTTGGAGCGCTCCGGATGACCATCGACGTCAACAAATGACCAACACGTCAATAAAGTGAAGGAGTTAGTGCTCTAAAATCGTCGGTTGACTGTTAAAGATCTTACTGATATGATCCGAATATCAGAAGGATCTGTGAAAACCATTTCGAAAGACCATTTGGGCCTACGAAAAGTCAAATCTCGTTTGCTCCCGAAAACTCTCAATTTCTTGGAAAAAAGTCGTCGCGTTGATGTGTGTGAAACAATGCTTTCAGACTATCAGGACAAGCTCAAATGCATCATTACGGGAGATGAGACTTGGATTTATGCTTACGACCCTGAAACAACCGACCAATCAAGCGAATATCGTGCTAAGGGCGAGGCCAGACCGAAAAGAGCACGTCAAAGTCGTTCCAAAATAAAGGTCATGATGACAGTTTTTTTCGATTTTCGTGGTGTGGTGCACTATGAATTCCTTCCACCTGGCCAAACTGTTAATAAGGAATATTATTTGAGCGTTATGCGTCGTTTACGTGAAGTAATTCGTCTAAAAAGACCAGAATTATGGACCAACAACTCTTGGTTTTTGCATCACGATAATACACCGTCTCACACTGCACTCGTTCTTCGTGACCATTTCGCCAAAAATTCCACGAATATCGTTCCGCAACCACAGTATTCGCCTGATTCGGTTCCGTGTGAGTCGATTGAGGAGATAAAAGCTGAATCGAAGAAGGTGCTGATGGCTATACCGGAAATGGACTAGTTGGCATGTTTCGCGGATTGGAAAAATCGTTGGCATAAGTGTATTTCATCGAGAGGGGATTATTTTGAAGGGGATGAAATTGATATAGAAGAATAAATAAAGATTATTCATTTTACAACCAAATTCACCTTACTTTTTGCCCACAGTAGTATGTCATACAGTCATATGACTGTCTATTCGAGGTGGCGTCCTTGCTAATCGCAAACGAGAAAATCTTAAATTAGTTGTAAGTTTTGCTGTAGTAGTTGGAAAACTGGCATAAGTTTCTTTAAATCATACAATGATCAATTTTTGTGGTTTTCATATTGGAAATATTAAGTAAGTATGCACATGTTTTGCTAAAATACTTTTACTGTTTTTTCAACTGTTCCGCCATATATGATGTGATTTTCGTATTTCACATTTCAGCGTATTTTACAAATAATTTCTTTTACCCATAAACATTCGTCATATGACAGCGAATTGCTGTAAAACTACTGCAAAAAAAAAGAAATTACGCTAAATATGTCAATAAATTTTGTTCCACATGCAATTGACACACCAATAATTCCACTATAACAAGTTGAAAATGGGCATCCACTAGTTTGCCATCAAAATTATCCAACAATCACTACCATTTTGCTTACCGCAGGCAAGCAAATACGAGTAACAAATAACCAATAACAGCAAACGATTTTCACTTTCTTCGCTTCTTGCACTTGCTCCTCGATATCTGCACCACAATTTTTGCTCTTGACATTTGCATTTGTTGGCAGCATCGATTGCGTTGACAATTGAAATTTTTAAATTCGAATGTGACTACGATACGAATGCGATTGTGGCTGTATTACGCAATGTCAATAATAGCAATGCGAGTAGTTATGGCAGAGGCAATGTACTGACGTTGATTTACTGCCAACCGCCAAATGTTGCCAAATTCATTGTCAAAATTGTCGAAAATTCTTCCTTACGACAAATACCATACATATCTACGTAGTTATGTATATGTAGATGCTTATAAATACTTGCTTATATGTGTATAAATGTAAGCTACATGTAATACGCGTAATTCTTTGTCAATTACATTTCGTTTATGCGGTGATTGGGTGAGAAAATCTTACAATACAAAAATGTATATGTACACACATTCACATTAGGTTATCCCTTAAATGATTAACAACTTTCCAATTGATATCGGATTTTTTAGTTTCGTTTAACTTCAATGTAGGGGTGCCTTTGGGGGAAATCATTCAATTTTATTAAAATTTTGTGTTGAAAAAACATATAATTACTTCCTTTACCGTTCAACTTCGTTTAGCGTCTTACTTCTACTAAGTTGTTCAATAAGTTATGCGGTTCGATAATACAAACACAATTTTTTGGTTTGAAATGCACTTTATTATTCAGTATAGTCTGCCCGAGCATCAATACACTTGCTCCAACCAGATTTCAATTTATAAATTATATCTCTGAAGTAAGAATCTGGAAGGGCTGCAAACTAGGCTGTTATGTCCTCATCATTTTTTTAGGTGTGGAATTTCCGCTAGGGGTAAATACGTTAGATGCTTCAACAATTCCATTCATGGATCTTTGCCATTGTTAAAAGGCTCTAGTGCATTGACCTGATGAAAAAACAATTTTTTTCTTTTGCAACCTGGGTATTTTTTCGCGATTTTTTTCCTTCAGTTGGCTTAAAAAGTTACAATAATATTTAGAGTTTATTAAATATTCATTTAACCAATTTGCAAGTAATTCACAAATAAAATAATTTTCCCACGCTAAAGACTGATGTTAATACCTTCTTGGACTTCTGGACACGAACTCGTTTCGGAGGCGGAAAACTAGATTCACACCACTCTTTAACCTCGTGTTTTGATTTAAGATCATGGTGACAGACCCAAATCTCACCCATTGTGATGAATCGAGGCACAAAATCTACTTTGTCCTTTCGAAAACGCTCTAAATGTTGCTGAGAAAGTCGCATTCGAATGTGTTTTTGTTCCATTGTTAGCGAATGCTGCACCATTGTGCACACAGTTTTCTGAGACGAATGCTGCACCATTGTGCACACAGTTTTCTGAAACCCAATACTTCATAATTTTACTTATACTATCTAATGAGATGCCTAGGGTTTCTACTAAATCTCTTTCATTCACTTGACGATTGTTGCTGTCTTTGGACGTCCTTTGACGTGGATCGTCTTCTTCAATGCTTGTAGGATAACGTTTAAAATCAGCAACCCATCTTTCTATTCCACTAATTGATGGCGAAAAGTTCTTATACACTTTCAATATTCGTGCATGAAATTCCGTTTCTTTTTAACCTCTCAAAAAAGAAAATTTAGTCAGTGACCGATATTTGATTTTTTCCATTGTAGAAAATACTGTGACACATCAGTACTAAATGGATTGAAATCAGAGAGACAGATAGAAATGAAACTTCACGTAACACAATGGAATGGAATCGAGTAGAAAATGTCATCAATATATCAGCGGATCATATGTCAAATGTAGGTAAATTAAAAAAGAAAATACGTAAGAATTTTTTTTATTTGATTAAATTTTCCCATATATATAGTTGATGGTCTTAGGGTGTGTGGCCGAGCTCCTTCATTTGTTTGCGGCACGCGTCTTGATGTTAATCCACAAAAGGAGAGATCTACAGCTTCAAGCCGACTCCCAGCCGCAGATACTATTATAAAGAGTTTTTTCGCGGCAGACGGAGGTTTGTCATTGCCTGCCGAGGGACGACTGCTATAAGAAAATGTTTGTTTTCTTCATTTTGGTGTTTCACGGAGATTCGAATCTACGTACTCGGAATTCCGAATGATAGTCACGCACCAACCTATTTGGCTTCGGCGTATATAATTATAATTAATTCAACACGAAGGTGATAAGGATATGACTATCCAAACGAAAGGGTGTTTTCTTATTTCGCAATTTGTGGGGCTTAATCATCGATCTTAGCCTGGTCATATCAAAAGTAAAGAATTTTCCAGTGCTTGTATGCATTTTTTTTGGTAGCTCCAACTAGACAATAACAATGCTAGGGCCATTGTGTGCTATTTTTGTCTATAGTAGTAATGGTATTTAGTAAGCTTTAATAAAATTTCCCAAAAACAATAGTTTGGTGTGTGCTACCTGCGTCAGGGATCATTAATCAAAAGTAAACAAAAAATATACTACGACTGTCACTTCATTAGGCTGTTAATGAATGATGAGAAGAGAACCCCATTCCTTGTGGTTATTTTAATACAAATACATTTCCATGCTCTGTGAATATATGTACACATATGTATACATATAAATATTAATCTAAATAGAGTCACGCCTAGCTTGATGGCTCAGTTAGTTTAACAGTAGGGGTGTGGTACACTTTGGCACTGTGTAAGCCAAAAACTAACATTAGCCAGTCAGTGAGATTGAGGTTATCTCTGCCATGACTCCGTTTATTGCAGCTAAGCAACTTTTGATTATGATTTGTTTTTCTTACATTAGGATTTGTTTTGCCTCTCGTTAAACTGGTTTGTTTCGTTTATGTCTACCCATGCTATTGCTTCAGTTATACTCGCCGTCTTTTATTCCTAATCTAATTTTATGCCTGAAAATAGTTGCTTAGCGTCGGATATGGACGTTGTCCGTATACTTTCTATACAGTGACTGAGAAGTCTACCATACTTTGGCATTTATATTTCATAAACGACTTGCAGGTATAATTTCTTCTCGCTTTAGCAATGCCAAATTTAGTTGTATATGAGTGTAAATTTTCAATTACACAAAACGAGTGCCTACGAGCACACACACATACTTGTACAATACTCGTATATATGTGCATATATTGCCAGTCCTTGTTATACTTCTGACCCTGCAAGGAAAAATACTAGTGCTGAACTAATTCACTTCTAGGCTAAACCAGTGCGTGTTTTATCTACCAAAAAAAGTTGTGGTCCAATATGCTTTTGAAATAACCAGTTACTAGTTAAAATATAAAAATAGAACCTTTCATTCCAATCGGTTCCAATATTTTGAAATATTACACTTCAAATCAAAAATGTAGGTATGGGAACAAGTTTCCGTCCTTTCTTAGCCATAGTTACAAATTATTTAAACAATTAAATAATACACGATAATATGTGAAGTATGTGCCATTGGAAGCTGCAACTTTACTCCATCTTTCAGGCAGCATATGGACTCCTCCGACGAATCATACGACTTCTTTTGACTTCATCCATTCATTGAGCCTGTTTGTGATGCTCTCGTAAGGGGTGAACCACTCTCCAATAAGGGCTAAGTGCATTGATGGGAACAGATGGTACTCCGAAGGTGGAGAATACGACGCGTTGCGCAAGATTTCCCAATTCAGTCGCTCTAAATTTTTCTGAACCGATTTAGCAACGTGTGGCTTGGCGTTGTCATGCAGCAAACCTAGACATGACCAACTACCGTCTCATTCCGACCGCTTTTCTTTAAGAACTCGATTCAAACGAATTAGCTGCAGTCCGCAACGATCGCCAGTGGTTTAAGGAGTTCATAATAGATGACATCCTTCTGATCTCACCAGACTCACAACATAACCTTTGAAGCATGAATATTATTTTTTCTCTGTCGATGGACCTGGTTCACCTGGAAGGCTCCAAAATTTTCGACGCTTAGGGTTATCATAGTAGATCCAGTTTTCATCGCCAGTGACGATGCGATGAAGAAAAAATTTTCTTTTCTGTTATTCAAAAGCATCTCACACGTCACCAAACGTCTCTCGATATCCCTCTCATTTAAATGATGTGGCACCCAGTTACCTGCTTTCTGGACCACTCCCATCGCGTGCAAGCGTTTACTGACGATTCATCTGTCCACATCCAACTCGTTATTATTATGTCATTGTAGGGAAACACTACAAGCAAGCATGGTGTGAAATAATTATTTCTTTTGACGTTTTAAAACATAAAATCAGCTAGTGTAACAATATCTTAAATCCGTTCTTCATCCATCTTATGAACTTTTGGCCCGAATATTAATTATTTAATGCCTTTATTTAATATACAGTCTGTGTCAGAAAAAAGGAAACAGCCATTATTCATGAAGTATAAAAGATATATTTAAAATTTTTATTTACATGAAAGTATGTAAAAACTACGAGGCGCAATTACTCAATAAGCCGTGTAGTCTCCAACGTTCATGCTTTGAACCAGCTTTTCTGCGCAGCTCGTCGACAAACAGGACTAGATTTTCCAAACTTGACGCACGAGTTGATTTAAATCATAGGCTGCCTTCCGGCAAGATACGTTTTCATAGTTCCTTACATATTTTTAATGGGGTTGGCGTCTTTGGACTTGGAAAACCAGTCCAACACTGTGACGTCATTTTCTTTTTTAGTTGTTTCTCAATGTGTTTTACTGAGAGCAGCGGTTTTGATGATGTGGGAGGGTAGGATATGTTCGCCTCCTTCAGTCGACGTTCGATGGTGTTAATACTCAGTTATATTCCCTGATTGTGCTTGTCGTAGTCACAAAGAAGGGTCCCGCTTAAAAGGTGGGACGATCACTTTATCCTGCTTTTTAGTCGTCACTCGCTTCAAGCTGCGCTCGCAAAAGTCACAACAAACTTTTTTGATTATTTAATCACTTTTGCAGCCGCGGCATAAGGTAATTTCGGCGCTTTCGAATGAGTGCATAAAAATAGCGCCTCAAAAGGCTTCGCGTATTTCTCACTCATTTTTGTTTGGTTCTGTTTCGAACAACACTTACCTGAGTAAGCTCTGGCGCTGTAGCCCTTGAGTGGGACTATTATGCAGCAAAAAGCAGAACGAAATATACCTTGAAGTTACAAGAAAGAAAAAGAAACGGTTATCTTCTTCTGGCACAGACTGTACTTGGAAATTGGGGTTTTGAAACAAATATATACACCAGATTTTCCTTATATATAATCCTTTAACCATCGTTTCTAAAAAAAGCAACAAATTTTAAATAAATACCACCATCTGAACTACAAAGCTTACATGCTTGTTTGGCTTTTCCCTGCAGGGTTATTATGCTCCCGAATTACACATTACATTTGTGTGTGTGTATGCATGTGTACGAGTTGGCCAAATAATATACGTCGGCTCATGAATATAATAACAACTTAGGTGTTTGGTTCTTATCGGATTAGGGATCAAAGTAAAAACAAATATATGTTCGTGTGTTTCTTTTAAATTGCCTTCAACTTCAGCGCATTACCGTAAATTTTATGTAAGGCCAACATAAAGGCGCTTGCCAGCAGGAGAAGAGCACATGTGTGTAATTGTATGTTTGTGTTTTTGTTTTGTAATACAATTTTTTCTTTTTATTTTTCTAATTTAAGGTAAGTAAAGTGTAAACTTTGTTCCTCAGTACGATTCCAAGGATACTTGTGCGCACAGTGCAACTCAATTGAAATGTGAATTATTGCATTGGTTTTTTATTTGAAATTTAAAGTTATTAAATGCACATTTGAACAACTTTTGCTTCTAAACGTGTCCGCAGCACTTGCAAATTCTCGTAATGCCGTTGAAGTTTGCTGGAAAGATTACTGCATCCACTCCATAGTTTGTTTTGGAGCCGCCGGCGAAGATAAATCATGCGAAGTACTTGTTAGTATATAATTTCCATTCCGCTTGCGTAAAAAATTTTGTAGTTTTCAAAGTTCATCGTTATATAAGAATTATCAATAGTGGCTCAAGCTCCCAGCTACAAGTAACCTTTGTTGTGAAGATGGAGAGAAGTCAGACGCACCACTTCGCATGTCGATATACAAGGATACGGTCAATATGGAGATAAGGGAAATATATGTATCGTACCTTTTCAATTTCATTCGACATAATAGTAGACCGACGTGTATATCTTCCAAAGGTTTGAGGAGCAAACTTCACCTCCAACTTCTGGGGTGCATTTTCATGTTGTCCTCGAATACCTCAAAATGGTTTTAATCAGCTTATTTTTCATTTCAGAGTAAAATAAACGACTTGACATTAGGTGCCTAGAGAATGACGCTATTAAATCTTGGTCCTATTTAGGGGCTGGCAATATAGCCCAAATACTATATTGAGCCAAAAAGGCTCTACCCAGGTTTAGGTGTTAAACCAAAACCACCACGCTACTCCCCGAGGAGTCATCCACTCGAACAGACTGACGATTTATGTTTCCGGTCAGCCAAAACTACTACCAGTCGCATATTCATACAGCTCTGAACTGGTGACCTGGGTAAAAAATACCATATGCCACACACAAAAAGAATACAACCCTAACTAAATACGACTCCCAGTTGATTAGAACTGAAAGCCTAAAAATCTTCGCCACCTAAACAATTCACGCGCATGCTAACTTAACATTTCGACGTTCCAACAAGTGGATACTACACCACAGTAGTCCACATCGTACAGTGCATCGGTTCAACTAATTCCCGCAGAATCCTAATGTCTGAGTACATCAGACGTGCAACAAATCCTCCCTTAGCTACCCAAAAATATATTCCCTCTCCTACGGATAGTTGCCTATTATGCAAAAACGCACGGAGAGACCTCTTTACGGTAAGGAAGAACCCCAGTATGAACACAAAAGGTAATGACGATGGAGATTAAAAAGGCCTTACATGGATTTACAACACAAATCTCTGTTCGAGATATGGGCTACCGCCTAGCACTTTAATGTGGCATTCACATTAAGCAACTGAGACTACGGGTAAATACGAGCTCCAGCAGCTTACGAAGACTTTTGGAACTTCGCGCGCTAACGGCGATAACTTTTGAACACAGTATGAGCTGTACGGCCACTTCCTAATGAATCCAACTCTGTTATTAATCGATGCGGTGCCTGCTGTTGTTGGCAAACGAAGAGAAGACTTAATTTGTGTTGAAAAGGTCGGGTGGATGAAGACTTGGCTTCACTTGGTGTGCTGAACTCGCTCCGGTTAGCACGAAGACGAAACGACTGGAGCCATCTGTTTAGCTGAGCCAAAATTGCTTAAACAGTCATAAGCCCATCAAGTAGTAGTACACGTTCCCTGAAACAGCCGACAGCGGAAGACCTTCAGCACTATTTCGAACAAAGGAAAATTCGAATGGAGCGCTGCGGGGATACGAAGGGCTTTTATATTGAAGGTGTTATTAAGTAAATACATGTATATGAAATTAAATAAACAAAGTTCAACTGGGTCAGTCTTGTTTTCAATAGCCACTCTAGTAGTACATATAACTCCTATTAATCTATGTATACACATGCATATAAAAGTATGTATATATGTATTAGTATATGTTTCGAGGAAATTTTGGCGATCAAAACAGCCATATACCACACAACGAAAGTCAGGCTCACAAACACACATACACTTGGAGGCTTCAGAAGCGCCAAACTGATTGTTTGTTTATTTTGCCGTTTTTATAGTACGAATTTAGCCAAAGAAAACATGTGCGTTGTTGCAATGTTGCAATGCGTTTTCCACTGCCATGAATTTTCGGTGAATTCTTTGCAATAAAGAGTATATTTTATTTGCTCTTTCACTTTTCTTGCAGCTTTTTTCACTTCGTTTTTAGGCTAACGTTTATTTGTTCAAGTTTTCGTTATCAGAATTTCTGTTTCACTGGCAATATTATGACTTTATACTCGTAAATACACACAAAGAAATATATAAATACGTATAAGTGGTATGTGTTTATTTCTCCGCAGAAAACGTATATTGTTCTGAACTAGCAAATTCACTATACTTTGGTAGTCATCACTAGTCCGAATTATTTCAATGGTGCCAGCGTACCAGCCACGTAGATGGTGCTGAAGTACTACTAACTCCACTGAAGCCTTTAGTAATTTTTAATATTGTAAAAGAAAAGTGATTAAATCACTTAAATTAATTATGTTCTACGATATTTCAAAAATGTATATACATTATGAAACTTTTTTTTCAATTAACAACGTACTTATTAGTTCGTTTTTATTTTAGGAGCCTTTTACTTTTACAACAAGGTATCTTTTTTCATACTTTCAATTATCTTAGACAATTATTAAAGGAAAAGTCAGCGGCAAATTTACCTTAAACAAAGCCGTTCGACAAGGCTGCCTCTTGTCGCCGCTTTTATTTATAACAGTTCTTGATGGCATCTTGAAACTCAGAAATGCAGAAGTTCCAGAAGGCCTGCAATGGAGGCTAAACCAAAAACTTAGCTGACACCACTGCAAAACTTCGCCAACTAGAAAAGAATGCACGCAAAGTTGGTCTTAAAGTAAACTTCATTAAAACTAAACGTAAGAGAAATAAAGCAACAAACACATCTCCTCATTATCAGTAGCCAAATCACAGAAGATGGTGGCGCAGTTGTAGGTATGCAGTTGCACGAACTGTAGACTGTGGCGATCTCGCACCTTGTCACCAAAAACCAAAACCTAAAAGCTTCAATACCAGCGTAAAATCGGTTCTCTTATATGGTTCTGAGTCCTGGCTTGTGTCTGGCCACCTAAATCGACGTCTTCAAACGTTTGTCAACGAACTTTTCAGAATTATATGCCGCATCTTTAGCCCAAGAACAATGTGCATTATGGATCTTCTCCCGCTTACTAAAAGCTGCTCAATTAATTCCGAAATAAAAAGTCGTCAATGGAATTGGATTGGACATACTTCCCATAGTGAAGACGATAATGTTGCCAAATTGGATTGTCAATGGAATCCGACGCAGAGGTCTCCCACATCAAATTTAGATGCACACATCGCCCACGAAAGTCATTCTACTGCTACCTGGAACCAAGTCAGACACTTAGCGGCTTAGAGAAATCGTATGAGAATATTTTTCTCCACCCTATGCTCCGAACCAGAGTGATATAATATGCGTTATGATGTTTTTCCTTAAATAGTTAATTATTTTCAGTTGAGAATGCCATCTACAAGTATAATTTATCCCGGAATAAAAAAAAAATTTTTAGCGCACTACATTAGGAACTTTCTTCTATATAAAGCACATGGCCAGTCGCCTTTTGTATAGAAGGAGGAAATGCTCATCAGCAAAACAAAACTGTCAAAAATCAAAGAAAGTTCTGGGCGACCTAAAAATTAAAGTTTTTTAAAGTTTCTAATTAAAAAAATTCAAAATTTTGATAACACTCTTTCAGAATTTTATACAAAATAAAGAGCTTTGATTTATGTGGTTTTCGTTATAAAATTAACTATATTTTTATAAAAAAATTAATGGAAACAATTTTAGCACGGAAAATATTGCAAATATTGTGACACATTACATGAGCACAAGTGCATATACATGCATACAAAATATTTTATAAAGAATTTATACATATATATATATATTCCCATAGCTCCTAGATGAAACGTAGACCCTCAATAAATATGAATATAAATAAAAATAATTACATTAAAACGAGTATAGCAACTGTCGGGGCATACAAAATATACATATGTAGGTGCTGCAGGTAATAATACGTAATATATTAAACTGCTCCCGCTTTGCATTACCTGAGGTTAAAAAAGTGGTTAGTTAGCTAGTTGGCAATTGACACTTGTGAAGCTGGCGTGTTTATTCCTGCCTCAACTCCAATGCATTTGCTTGTATGCTGAATATGGTGTTTTTTTAGGTGCATAAGAACTATCAATATCGATAACTTTGGAGTGACAGCTGAGAATGGCGTGAGAACTATCGTTATCGATAACTTTGGAGTGACAGCTGAGAATGGCAAACTGTGTTGACCAGTTCCATTCAGCAAGATTTAACAAGTCATCATGAATCGTTGAATGTTAGAACAACGCTTCCAAATGTTGGAAATTTACTTTGAAAATAAATCTGTTCGCCGAGTTCATAGAGCACTGGAGCTCATCGGTCCTTACTTCTTTCTAAATAAGGAAGGAGCTGCCGTAATGGTGAGTGGCCATACCATTATCATATCAGAAAAAGGAGTCAAAACTTGGAGTGATCTAATGGATCGTGTAACCCATAACAGCGGGGAACATGTGCAGTATATTATTTCCAAAAATAAATGTTACTAAATTACCTACCAGATCATAATAAAAAAAATGTATTCCAGTAATATTTCTGTTTCGTATTATCGCTTTAAGTTCTCGAACTCTTAAAAACTCACCCGATATACCCGCATCTGTATACATATATTTGTATGCACTTCTATTATATACACACATTTGCATGCATGTATGTAGGTCAACTGATATAGTTTAAGTTGACAACATTGTTTAAATTTACATTTTATGCTGCAAATTCTCGTATAAAAATTGAATTTGCCAAATTTGTTGTGTAGAAATTGGATAACTTAAAAAATAAAGAAAAATAATATATAAAATTTGATACGCTTCATCGCTTTTGTGTATTTTTGGAATCTATTCGATAATCGCCTTATGGGAAAAATTCACAGTTTGTGGTAAAATGTGTGAAAAGGAAAAGTAATGTAGAAAAATTCGCATGGATTAAAACTCGAACAAAAATTGTTTTTATATTTTAAAACTCTTATGTGGATGAGTGTGTCTGGAATATGAAGTTCTAGGGAAACTTTGAAATTGGAATTTTGTTAAGTTGAGGAAGGAACGTCACATTCTCCTGAACTCCATATTCTAACTATATTTTCTTTATTATAGTTTTCCGATAAGTTTAGGATACGATGAAATCATTTCTAAAAACGTTTTATTCACAAGTGCCAAGAGTTTTTCGAATAGTCTTTAAGACGTATTCTACATAACTTACGATTTATACAAACCAAATATGCTACATTGGTGTTTGCTGGGTGTTTCGCCGAGCTCCTTCCACAATTTGATGACGTGAGTCTGGATATGGAGGTACCTACAATTTAGGACGACTTCTAATGGCAGAAGGGTTCTTATGGAAAGATTTTTCATGGCGGAAGTACACTCGGAGGCTTACCATTGCTAGCGTTATTATTAGAAACCACTTATATAATTTGATGCTTGAGACAGACATTAGGTTTCGAGCACGCGCCAAAGAATCGTAGTAACGCATACGTCCTTCAGACTACAACGACTTTAGTGCCATGAGTTTAAGAAAGCAGAAACTACAGCTAACTGTTGAAAGTATCTGCCTTTCCTTCATGTAATTTAACGACGTCATGTTTTCAGTTGACGTAATCCATGATTCCTCATATATGGATAAGTATTTTTGACTAATCCGTTTCACACTCAAAATGGATAAAACCTAGTGAGTGGCACTACGACCGTAGATGAAAACTCGAGAAAATAATCAAAAGTCAATATTTTTCGATGCATGATAGACTATGTGCGCACATCTTGGAGCACCCCGGCGTATGAGCAACGAGTACCCGCACACTTGTTCCATGCTCATTACTCGAAAATTGCTCCAGCTCGATTTTTTTTTCGAATAATTCCAGCGATACTTGTTCTGATTACTCATTAAAAATTATTAAAATAAAGTGTTGGCGTTGTAGAAAAGCTCAAGAAATGCTAACAAATGATATCGAATTTTGCTTAGCTGTTCGAATTTTTCAAAAATTTTTCAGTTGAGCTATGAACACAATTCTACCACTGCTGGATATCCTGTTGCAA
>JAYXIM010056119.1:0-23890 GCA_037575425.1 Anastrepha fraterculus | reverse complement strand
CGTGTGGAGTTGCCTGATCTCCCATCGGGCGCGTCCCAGGTGGTGGATAGGGAGCCCTGGCATCACAAGAGTGGCCTTCCCTGTTGGGGTGGGTTCAACACTCGTGTGATGACTCAAAGTTGGCATAGAATCAGGGTGCCATCCGCGAACCAAACTGGCTAGGGAGGAGTCCCGAAAAAAAACCAAAAAAGGTAATGGAAAACAAAGGATCTGTTACTCCAGGTGGAATCCACACAAGTGGCAATCCACCCGCTTCGGCGGCAGGGGCATGGATTCTGGAGGCCCCAACCATTACCCAAGTCTCTCAGCTCTACGAGCGAGAGCGCATCCTGGAGGAGACGGGGGTTGCTATCGCAATCTCCTCTCCTTCAGAGCCTGAAAAACGTTTCCCTGCTTCTGAGGGCCTGAGTTGTGAGGTCTCTTCGGTGGCTGCACGACCTCCCAAAGAAGCAGGGAAATCGAAGAGCGCGGCAAGGAGGAAGAGAAGAAAGCGGCGGGCAGAGCTCATGCGGGAGAAATCCTCATGTGGCTCCGCCGGCCCTTCTGTGTCTGTGTCTTCCAAACGACCTCGGTCAGCGGAAGTGACACCCACGGAAGCTACCGAGTCTTCGGTGGGCACAGGCACTCCCAAGTTGTCTCGCTCTCGAGGCAAGCGGAGAAAGACGGCGGCTGAAAGCAGCACACCTCCCTGCCCTGCGGTTGCCGCCAATGACCGAGCCACGACCCCCCAAGGTACGAGCTCGGTCTTGGCGCCAGTCAATGTGGCGGGAAAAGGTACTGCTAAGCCACGTCTCTATCGGCGCCTCGACAAAAAGTCCAGCACAGCTGTCTGCCCGGCGAAATCTTCGTCAGTGGAGGATCGGGAGCTGGACCTTCGCCCAAGCACATCCAAGGGTGCGGCCAAGCCATCCTATAGCGAGAAGGCTGCTGGCCCACGACCTGTGGCTGTGATTGGAAAACAGGGGCCCGACCATCAGCTGACGGATGCAGAAATCAAACACTGCAAAAGCCAGCTGATGCGTCGGGTTATTGCCTCCGGTCCGGAAGCCAACGCGAAGGGCTATGAGACAAAGGACGGCACCATAAAGGTGACGTGCGCGTCTCTGGCCAACTTCGAGTGGATCAGGACCGCGGTCAATAACGTGCCCCCATGGGGACCACTCGCTTCGCAGTCTACAGCGAGGAGAGTGTACCCCTCAGGAAGGCCATCTGCTGGATTCCGGATCCAGACCTGTCTACGGCGGATGTCCTATCCTGTCTACGTGCCCAGAATCCGGGCATCAACACGCGGCTTTGGCGAGTCGTCTCGTACACCAAGAGTAAAAACCGGGACGGGAAGGAAGGTGCTACTCTTGTGGTGCGAGTGGACGAGGCCAGTGTTGATGTCATGGGCTTACGGTACGGGAACCGTCTGAGTCTCTTCCTTGGGACGGCCAGCTTTCATGTCTTTCCCAAATGATTGACTCGGACGACTCCTGTAGCTATCGTCCCTTGACGGTGACGCAAATTAACTTGCAGCATTCCAAAGCCGCTACTGCACTACTAAGTAGAAGGCTTTCCCAGCTGCACACATTACCCCACATAACAGCAGTGCAAGAGCCCTGGGTCTTTAGGGGCCGTCTCTGTGGCTTAAGTGCGCTGAAAGGGGCCACGTTACTATATGACAGGAGTTCTAGCAGACCTAGGACCGGTCTTATAGTATCATCCCATCTCACTGTGACGGGTCTTGAGCAATTCTGTTGCCAAGACCTGGTAGCGGCTGAGGTGTGTTATAGAGGTAGACGCGGATGGTCGAAGTTTGTGATTGCATCTGCTTACTTTCCTTACGATGCTCTGGAAGGGCCACCACCCGGGAAGGCCACTAGTCTCGTGAGGTTCTGTGAGCGGCGCAGTCTGGGCCTCATCCTATGTTGCGATGCTAATGCCCAGCATACAATCTGGGGCAGCAGCAAGTGCAATGGACGGGGCTCTCGACTATTCGAATTTATCGCGTCCTCCTGCCTAGACATACAAAACAAGGGCTCACAGCCAACGTTTGTAACGTCTAGAAGACAGGAGGTGATTGATCTAACCCTATCAAACTCAAAACTTGGGTGGTCAATCAAGAACTGGAGAGTCCTTGCCGAAGATTCGTGCTCGGACCACAGGTACATTGAGTTTCAGTGTGGCGAGGAGGCACAAATGCCATTGCCCTCTAGAAACCCAAGAAAAACAGACTGGCAGAAGTTTAGGGAGGCGTTGCGGGACCTTGACGTTGCGCCACCAAGACTTCGAAAAGAACAGGCCATTGAGGCGGCTGTTGAGAAACTCAACGCTGCCCTAACCGACTGTTTTGAGTCAGCCTGTCCAACTCGACCTCTCCCGAGCCGGACTCCCGTTCCTTGGTGGAACCAAGAGCTCCAGATGTTGAGGCGTGAGTCGAGAAAACTTCTAAACCGGGCCCTCAAGACTAACCTTGCAGAGGACTGGGAGCGATACCGTGATGTTCAGAAGAACTACAAGAGGCTTATTCGGGAATCGAAAAAAGCCTCATATAGGGAATTCTGCAGCGGTATTGAATCTCTGAGTGACACGGCGAAGTTGGTTAGGATCCTCAAAAGGGACCCAACGGCAAAGCTGGGGTCACTTAGGAAATCTGATGGCTCCTTCACGGAGCGGAAAAGTGAGACACTCAGCTTGCTGATGGAGTCTCACTTTCCTGGGAATCAGATAAGCATCAGCCGGCAACAGCCCTTATTGACAGAGGCAGTTGTCAGAGCTGCTACACCTTCTCGGCATGACTGGTTCGTTGCCAGATCTGTGGTGAATGTGGCCGCCATTCGATTTGCCATCAAATCTTTTGGCGACTACAAGTCCCCCGGACCAGATGGCATATTTCCTGCCATGCTGAAGGAGGGTGCAGAGTTCGTGACAGCAGCCCTGAAGAAAATCTTCTCGGCATGCCTGGCACTGGCTTACATACCACGCTCTTGGAGGATGGTGAGGGTCGCTTTCATCCCAAAGGTTGGAAAAGACGACTACACCAGCCCCAAAAGCTTTAGACCAATCAGCATGACCTCATTCATGCTGAAAAGTCTCGAACGACTAGTGGAACTGCGCATACGTCAGAAGTCGCTGAAGGCTCACCCTCTGTCTCTATTTCAGCATGCCTATCAGAGTGGAAAATCCTGCGAGTCGGCACTGCAAAATCTTGTTGCTAGGATAGAGCTGGCCATCGACAGGAGGGACTATGCTATGGGTATCTTCTTAGACATAGAGGGGGCGTTTGATAATGCCACTTTTGATAGTATGTGTAACTCTGCTAGTAGGCACGGCGTAGACCGGGTGCTAGTAAATTGGATTCGTTCGATGCTGGCCCAAAGAATCGTTTCGGTGCGAGCAGAGGAAGATCTGCTGGTGTCATCTGGGGTTAACAGAGGCTGCCCCCAAGGCGGTGTGCTGTCTCCGTTGCTCTGGTGCATGGTAATCGATCCTCTACTCACCACCTTAAACGATTCGGGAGTCTACGCACAAGCATATGCGGACGACGTTGCTTGTTTGGTAACAGGCTCTTCGCTTATGAACATCTGCAGGAAAGTGCAGAAAACTCTGGATCGGATTGACACTTGGTGCTGTGCGAACGGGCTGTCGGCTAATCCCGCCAAGACTGGTATTGTCCTCTTTACCAGAAGGAGGAAGCTTGACGGAATCGTTCTGCCAAAGCTAAAAGGAGTCACAATCCAGCTATCCAAGGAAACTAAATATCTAGGAGTAATCCTCGATAGTAAGCTCCTATGGAAATCACACGTTGAGACAAAGGCATCCAAAGCGCTGACAGCTTTCTGGCAGTGCAAAGGTGTCTTTGGGAAAACGTGGGGTCTCTCTCCTAGCAAGGTCCTATGGATCTACACAGCTATGATAAGACCCATTATCACCTATGCATCAGTGGTCTGGATGAGTAGACTATCCCTAGTGGGAGTCAGGAGGACCTTATCGAGACTACAACGCACTGTGGCCATCTGTTGCACCGGAGCTTTTCCGACCACTTCAGGCCCGGCACTAGATGCTCTGATTGGTTTACCACCACTTGATGCTTTCATCCGAGGAGAGGCCCTGAAGGCCATCTGCAGACTGAAACACAGTGGGAACTGGTACGGCCCTTGTCCGGCATTGGAACACAGAGAAGGTATGGACATCGATCCAACGATTCTCTCCATGCCCCTTGACTCAATGCCATCAAGAGTCGTACTTGAAAAGAGATACAGTGTAGTGCTACCAGAGGCTCAGTTGTGGGGAGACTCAGAAAATGAGCCCGGTAAACACTGTTTTCGCATTTTTACGGATGGCTCCAGGACCGAGCATGGCTCCGGCTCTGGGGTCTACGTGGAATCCAGCGGGACAAAACTGCACTTTGCTCTTGGAATGCATGCATCTGTGTTTCAAGCGGAGGTGTATGCAGTTCAAGAAGCGATGAACTTTGTTGTGGAAAAACGATGGAGAGGCAGATCTATATGTGTCTGCAGCGACAGCCAAGCTGCGCTTATGGCCTTAGATAGCCCTCAAACCACATCAGGGGTAGTGAAGTCCTGTAAATCCAGGCTGAACTATGTCGGCAGACATAACAGCCTGATGCTAACATGGGTCCCGGGACACGTGGGTATCGCGGGTAACGAGACCTCTGACTCCTTAGCTAAGATGGGCTCTGAAGCCAACTTCTTTGGCCCAGAGCCCGCTTTGCCACTCCCCTCTGCGGCCATCACGGCCACGGTTAGCAAATGGGTAACTACTACCCACAAGCGAGCTTGGCAGGCTGAGAGAGGCTGCAGATGGACAAAACTGATGCTACCTGTCATGTCCGATCGACTGTCGCAAACCCTTCTGTCATTAGGCAGAGGGGAGTGCAGACGGCTGGTTGGACTAATGACGGGCCACTTTCTGTGGGCAAAGCACATGGAAAGGTTGGGCATCTCAGACAGTGTACTCTGCCCAGCTTGTGAAGAGGAGGATGAGACGGCGGATCACTTCCTGTGTGTCTGCCCCGCCTTCGCCCGAATCAGGTTTGAGGTCTTTGGCACTGATGTGTTAAGAAGCGACCATCTTGGCTCCTTGGCACCACAAGATCTACTCAGATTTCTTCGGAGATCGGGTCGATTTAAAGAAAATTAAAAGGGAATCCAAGTGTAGTACAATGGACTCAATTAATGTCTGAGTGCTGCACTTGCTAGTTGTCCCGACAAAAAAAAAAAAAAAAAAAAAAAAAAAAAAGAACTCAAAACTGCTCACCCTTTGGTTAACGCTTCTGCGCAAACAGAGTAAATGCTTGTTTACTTAAAAAGTTTAGTTTTATTTAAACGACCTTTGATTTAAATACAATTTTTGGCCTATTTCATGCATAGACTTGTGAAACTAGATAAATTTAAATCCAATGTCAGATAAATACTTTCTGAGGCGCAGATTAAAAAGTTGAAAGACTTAACCATGAAAATTCATAGGGTGTGAGGCAATATCCAAAATTTGTACATGGGTAATTAATAGGTCTTCTGTGAATGGAGAAATTTCTCTTTTGTGGGAAACTTATATAGTTTTTAAGATATGGGTTGTCAAAGCTTCTGTTAAATGCCCTGAAAGTCCGAGAATTTGTTCAAGTCCAACACTTAAGTAGAAAATTCTAAGTTAAGTTGTTTTCATCGCGGGAAATGGTATATTTTTGGCTAACTTTTGTGGCTATGAATTTTGCTTCATATGAGCTAGAAAAGCTTGAAGACCACTCTAATAAACTAACCTGAAATTTGCTTTTAAATAAAGGACACACATGATTGAGAAAAAAAAGACATCTTCAAGTCTGCGCTATCTTAATTACCTCATCTCGCACAAGGGTCCGTCCTCGAATGCAACGGAATCCGGTCATTCCGACTTTTAGCACGACCTCATCGTCATGAGAGATAAATGCAATTTCAAGGGAGACTGGACACTGGGCCTTCCCGGCTCCCTCCATCCATCCAATTCACAACAAAAAAAAAAAACAAAAAGCTAGCATAACCACCATGAAGGTTAACGGAAGCTTTAAGCGAAACTGGAAACTAGGCCTTTCCGGCTCCCGGCATCGGACACTCGAAACCCATCATTTTTGCCTCCACCCATTCATTCACTTCCATTACATTCACATCCGACTTAATCATATATGTACATATAGAGACAAGGGAACATAATACTCTAGCACATAAGATTTGTTAACTTATTGTTAGTTTCTTTTGCAAAAAGATTCAATAAATAAAAAAAATGAAAAAAAAAACAAAATATGAATGCAATCTCCCAACACTTTTCCTCTTATATATATATATACATATATAATTGGCGCGTACGCCCTTTTTGGATGTTTGTCCGATCTCCTCCACCTATTGTGGTATGCGTCTTGATGTTGTTCCACAAATGGAGGGATCTACAGTTTTAAGCCGACTCCGAACGGCAGGTTTTTTTTATGAGAAGCTTTTTCATGGCAGAAATACATTCGGAGGTTTGCCATTGCCTGCCGAGGGGCGACCGCTATTAGAAAAACGTTTTTCTTAATTTTGGTGTTTCACCGAGATTCGAACCTACGTTTTCTCTGTGAATTCCGAATGGTAATCATGCACCAACCTATTCGGCTAAGGCGACCGCATTTTATTCGTGTAACAAATCCTGCAAATTTCAGGAAAGTAATGAACAAAAATCTGCGTGAAATTCGAGCCTCTTCAACTACACTAAAATTTAATGGGCTATAAAATTGAGTACTCAATTTTCTTTCGTTTTTTTTCTAATTCTGATTAAATATTTTGAAACTTTCATGCAAATTCGTCAATTTTTGAAAACTTTGTGCAAGGTTTGAAATCTGGGTGCGGGTGGTCTTTAGTATAGAATGAACTACATTTTTATAGAAAAATAATTTGAATTTAATGATTAATAAATAAATAGCCAAAATGTTGAAGAGCTATATTTATTTCTATAAATATAGAAATGTTGGCTATTCAAGCAAAAATCAATATATCTTATTAACATCCATCCTTTGAGACGCGTAACACCCGTCTGATGACTCAGAAGTAGCTACAATGCTTTGTTCAGAACTGTAAGGAGCTTCTCAAGGGTTACACAATACAATTTTGATTTTGTATAACTTTTTTACTAAATAAAAAAATATTCGGAGTGATGCAAATTTTTATTTGAACTTTCAAAATTTTTTCAGTTAAGTGGAAAAGATGATCGCTGTAAAGTGGTTGCCACTAGTGTTGACACACATTTGTGCCCCTTTCATCGCATTTTCGATGAATTTTCGGAAGATTTTCGACGAAAGCTTTTTGCATTCCCGTCGAATATTATCCCTGTCCGAGGCTTATTGGCATTATATCCCCGAAAAATATGTCTGGGATGGATAAATCAAGCGATTCCGGCAGTAAGAAGTCGTTTATGCTGTATCGGCCCATTCACAATTCCCGCGTGATCGCCGCATCTCACAATGACTTTGAGTGATTGTATTGGGTATTCGTGCCTCACACGCAAGTCTTCATTACCCCAAAAACAAAGATTTTGCTTTTTGACGTAACCGCTTAGGTGGAAATGAGCCTTCCCTTTTCATTATTGAGATTGAGTATGGCTTGATAGTAATCCACACGCGACTGACCGTCAGTTATCTATCTAGTGATCCCAAATTGTGTGACCAGTCGTCAAGCTGATGTTCCTTCATTTTTACCGACAGCGGCAGCCACAGCCGCGATATTATCGGCTAAACGACCAGTTCAGTGGCGACCACGCCCTGCAAGATCTCATGTAGTTCCAATGGAAGCAGTTTGTTTGTCCAGTTAACACGACACGATTACGAAATCGACATTGGTATTCACGCTGCGCCAACATCACGACCGATTAGTGGTCAAAAATCTTGGCACAATTATTCTGCGCTCTTGCGGAGTTTAGCGCTCCGTTGCTTGTCTCTTTTTTGTACTGAAGCTGTCTAGTTCACAAGTATATATTATATAATATCAATAGACGTACGATGAGTTAAGCAAAAAGTTAAACAAAGAGTTTATTAACTCTTTCCCACAGCATTTTAAGGGCAAGGTTACAAAGGTATAATATTTAAGTCTACATTGAAGCCATTATAAATGAGATTAGCCAATTTTGTTCCTTAACTTATAATTTACTTTTCTCTGCGACCGGAAAATCCCACTGTTCCCATCGCCCACTTTTGTCCATTTTAAGGCATAGTGTGGGAGACAAAGTACATTTACACTCGTTCATTTTCCGTGTCGAGGCATTGTTTTTTCTTTCTATTTGTCACTTATTTTGGTACTTCAATTTGCATAACCTGACAGCTGTTGTCAGCGCTACACATTCAACAACGTTACAACTACAAGTGCCAACCAACATCGTGCGATTTTCCCCATCTCTGTCGAAATGTCTTCATGATTGCCTTATTGCTGGTCAAACTTCCTTGGCGCTTTTCTCATTTGCCAGCATATTCTATTTCACTTGCTTTAATTCTTTGCATATTTTAGTATATTTTTCTAATAGCAGCTAGGCAACAATTTAACTATAAGTGAGGTATTAGCAGGTGTGAGTGCTGTATTGTAATAACCATCATCAGCCTTCGAACTTGCCACTTAACCAACATTGCGCAGGGGAGCTGCGTACAAGTCGACAAATGTAATTTTTGTTTTATCTTACTTTTTTCGGTTCTTTGGTGAAAAATTAAATATTCCACTTTTGTCATGCTTTGCACAGCTTCTTTGGCAGAACATTTTTCCGTCTCCATATGTCTTTGCTGGTCTTTTGTTCACAATTCTCGTCTGCTTGAATCGATTCTACCTTTTCTATTAAATTTTGTTTTTTGTTCATCCACTCACCTTGTGAAAAATCACGGCTTTGCTGCGTGCGCTCGTTCTGCATCAAGGACAATTACTTATCTTACGGCTATAAACAAATTCGTGTACATGAGTCGCAATTATAAAAAAGTTACAAACAACGTAAAAGAAGAAAATATAAACAATACTTGTTGACTTTTAATTTCTAACAACAGTGTGGACAGACGAAAAATGCTCCTTCATAGCGAAACGTAACAAAAATAAATAAAACAAGCAAATAAGTGTCTAAGTTCGAGCTGAGCAGAACTTTGTATACCAGGCGCATGTTTTCCAAAATACTTAGAAGATACTTCTATTTTATCTGCTGCAACAACTTCGGGCAACTTTTCTTAGCTTACGCAAAAGTTTAACTTATTTTTTATTTATTCATTTGTTATATAATACATTTCAAGAGCATATATAAATAGTTTATCAATAAACCTTGCAACTAGACTATTAAGTTATTTAATGTATAAGAGAGAACTATTTCAAAGGTCGATGGAATAAGAAACTCTTAACTGCCAACGCAGCATATAACTAATATCGCTCTACATTCTTTATTTCCCTATGACGTCATTATATTTCCGATTAGAACTGAAATAAGAAAATAGTTAATGGCATTGGGTGTTCAATCACAAGGAGACGAATATGTGAATAGTTCATTTTCTTTATGAATAACTTTTTACTAAATAAAAATAATTATTTTAAATGATGGGGATTTTTACCCTGATCTTTACGCGCATGCTTGTCTTTTTGTATACTGCAGGTGACTAGTTCACAAGACTCAAATATGATTGGCGTACGACGCCATTTGCAAAAATTATAAATCTTTCGACAGGGTATTTAATTTTGTGACACCTTTCTTTCTGAGCATAGTTTAGATGATAAAAGGTGCGTGCAGGCGATAACAGATAATGCTTTACGACTGATATGTGCGATGACTTACTATGATACATAAAATTTTGATGAAGTCGAAATTATAAACAACTTTCGCTTTGCAAAATTCATTGTCACAAACTGTGTTCTGGTCAAAACTGGCTAAAGATTTGTATTGCGTACATTAGTTGCTGCACAACTTGCGTCACATACGGCTGGAAGCATGAAAACAATCTGCATTGTTAGTCATCTCCTCACACAAGGAATATGCTTTCTATGACTATATAAAATGCCAACCGAGATATCAATAGAAGAAAAATATTAAATGCATTGTCTGATCTATAGGCAATCGCAATATCTTCAGCAAAGACCGTAATTATTTCCATAAAAGATAACGAAAATACTAAATTGACAAATATCAAAACAAAATTTGTTCAAGTACAGAGTGATCCCGGTTGTGTTTAGACCATTGCCCATTATCGCACTTTGAATTCTGATCGTTAAGCAACAAAGAATATTTCCACAAAAATTACGTAACTTGAATTTTTCAGCAAAAGATTATGACTAAAGTATCAAATGCATTAGTTATTTCAACATAAAAAGACTAGCGGAACCCCTTTTCATTCTATAATAAACATTTTGTTTGAAGCAAATATTCCAGTGCCATCATTTAGAATCAATGCTTTCAAGCCATTAGAGAACATCATGAAAACTATATCTTTATATACACTGACTGCATAATAATATAATTGAGTACTCAATAACCTCAGAAAATATTGCTATTAAATCTGGAATTTTTCCATTATTTTCGTCAGCGGCCGCCGTTGCCGAATGGATTGGGTTGGTGCGTGACTACCATTCGGAATTCACAGAGGGAACGTCGGTTCGAGTGTATTTCTGCCATGGAAAAGCTCCTCATAAAATATAATATATCTGCCGTTCGGAGTCGGCTTGAAATTGTAGGCCCCTCCATTTGTGGAACAGTATCAAGACGCACACCACAAATAGGAGGAGGAGCTCGGCCAAACACCCAAAAAGGATGTGCGCACCAATTATATTTATACCTATATACCTATAATGTCAGCAGAAATAATTGCAATTTTAGAAGTAATCAAAACTTTTAAAGGCAAAAAGGGGAGAAAAATATTATCTGTTCGGACTCTCCTTTATCAATTTCAAATTCAAATAACTCCAATATTTATCCAGTTATTAGATCCTTTCACCATCCAAAGTAAATATACATTTTTTTGGACATCTGGGCATTGCAGCATTAAAGTTAATGAAAATCCGCTAAAAAAGTTACTTCTCAAAACTTAAAACAAACTGACTGGACCAAATCAAAATAATCAGACTTCGTTGCCGATATGCTAAAATAATATAATAAATCAACAACACATTGAAAAAAATATTTCTTCTTTTTGTTATGTAATTCCAATACAACTATTTCAATTCAAGATTCATTAAATACTTGTGCATCACTAAGCCATGTTAGAACTCAAATCTGTGGTAGCAACAAAGCGATATACTATACTACTTATGGTATTAAAATTAGCCGATAATAAGTCAATGAACGAATAATCACGCAATAGGTCTCAGCAAAGTGATCTTACAAGGCAAAGCGGCTGATTTATTCAGAGTTGAAACAAGAGTAAAGCAGAGAGATACGTTGTCTACGCTTGTGTTCAATCTGATCTTAGTCTATGTAATTAAAGAGACTATATGCATCAAAACTATCCGTCCTTATGAGAAATATGAATGTTCTGAAGTATTCCAGCACTTCAAAAAAAAGCAAAATGATTTAGATACAGTTTAATGAAATCAAAACGAAATACATCGTAAGACTTAACACGTTGCGAAAAGCGCCAGAGCTTACAATTTGTGATCATAAAATTCAAAGCGTGGATCAATTTAAATATCTAACACTGCTTCTCAGTAGAAAGGATGGTACAACGATTGCAATAAAAATCGTGCACAGGCGGCCAACAGACCATATATTGCCTACGTTAATCTGTTAAAAAGCAAGCTTTTGAGAAGAAGAACGAAAATCAAAATATACAAAAGACTGGTTTGAACAGTGGTAAAATATGGATGCGAAACGTGAACACTACAAGCAGATACAATTACACAATAAAGCATATTGAAAGATGAATACTGAGAAGAATACTGGGTCCACTATGAGAAGAAAATGGCCTCTATTTCATGAGATCGCATTATAACGAGCTAGAGAAATTCCTATATGGGGAAAACATCGTGCGGTTTGTTAAATCGTAGCGCATTCGATGGCTAGGACACGTTTGCAGAAAGCCAGATGAAAGAATACCTCGCAAAGTTTTTAGCGCACTCATATATGATGGGGGAAAGCGAGGAAGGAAAAGATGGTTAGGGGAAGTTGAGAACGAACTATGAAGCATTGGAGTGACCAACTACCGTAGTTAGCTATGGACCGAGAAGCATGTAGAAAAATTGTGGAAGAAGCTAAGGGTCACCCCGCGCTGTAGTGCTATGTATTATGATGGTGATGAAGTCAATGGTTAGAGTTCTAAATCAGTACGCAAGTTCAAAAGGCAAAAAATCAGCTACATATATTTTATTATTTTATGTCATATTTACATAAACCATAAGCTATTTTCAAAACCTTTACTTAAATACTGTACAAAAGTGTTAAAAAAAATATTTAATTAACTTAATTAAACTGTTCAAAATATATTTTGGGAATAACTTTATAATGGGTATTTTTCAGCTGCAGAAGAGCTATCGCTATCAATAACTAAGGTTTGAATGTGTTGACATTTCTGTTCAGTAAAGTTTGACAAGCCATCATGAATCGTTTAAGGCCAGAACAACGCTCCCAAATTCTGGATATTTACTTAGGAAAAAATAAATGCCATGAAATTATCTCCGAAATGATAATATAAAAAATTAATTCCAACAATATTTCTCTTTCGTATTATCATTTTAAGTATGAAGTATGACGTAGAAGATGATATACAAAAGGTGAGAGTCGCACAACATAGAGCGACAGCGGAATGTAGAAATAAATAGAGGCATATTGCAGAGAAGGCAAGCTCCACCCCGGACTGTAATGCTAATATGATGCTGATGATGATATTTACATTATGCGCCCCAAGGCCTTGCCTGTAGTCAAGGCAATATTAAACAGTTGTAAGCAGAACTCTCAGTATTTATAGCTAAATAAATAAATGATGCTGGTTAAGATGCTAAAATCCTGCAATTAACTGATTTCTGTATGCATTAATAAAAAAAAAATAAAAAATCATTTAAACTATTAATTATCAATAAAATACGAACGGAGAATCACATTACTGTAGGTATGCAGCGCGGCGTTTGAAAATTGCCATGTTAAAGGAAGCATAATTCCTAATAATTAATCAGCAATTCCATAATTTGAGTTTTAGTGGACTTCTGCTGAAAGGTTTCTTATGGAGGTTTCTTTTCTTGCAATAATGTCTTACTTAACTCTGCGTTTTCTATTCTCATACTGTTGTACTTCGGTTAGACGAAAGTGGGACGTTTCCGACCCTCTCCAAAAGTGAGGGTGCGCATTGTTCAGCTGATCTTTGTTCATTTATGTACACAATAACCTTTTTTATGCCATCTTTGCACGATAGAACAAAGCGTTAAAATTATTTAAACTTATTATGAAAATGGCCGATCTTTAAGAACCGCAAATCGCAAAATTCGTAAATTTTATTATTTTTATATAATCATTCCATTTTATTAAATTAAATAATCATTCCACTGGGGCTGGAATCGAATGAACTTACGTTACACCCTTTCTACTCTAGTAGCAAGATAATTACAGACCAGATTTCATATAATAAAAGCATACTCTAGTTTTGATTGGACTAAAGAGTTGCATAGAGCCTTCTAATGTACGGATCTTTGTAACCCTGTAGGTAGCGTCGCAAACATGCTAGATTACAGTAATCCTTTGGAAGGACATACCCTTTATGATTTTTGACCGTAAAACGTCTATCGAACACAACTCCGAGATCAACAAAATGTTTCACTGAAGTAAGTTGGTGATTAAAGGGATTTGCAGTTATGTAAATATGTTTTATGGAAACTTTTGGAGTTATTGCTTACATTCAGCGATAGTTCATTCCTATGGCTCCAATCAACAAGATTATCCTGTTTCAAGAGATGAATATCGGTCTCACAGGTAATATTACGAAAAAAGCTCATAAAGTAGAAAATTCGAATTTTTAAAACCAGAATCAACATCTTTAATTAGTGGAACACCTGAGGGCACTATAAAAGAGAACAGCTTGCAATTTCCTATTTCAACAAATAATAATCTATTCGAATAATTTTAACCCAGCCAAAAAAAACAAAAAAAAAAACAAAACACACCGATTGATGCAATTCCAATGAGAACAGGAAGCTCCAAATAAAAATGAACCATATCCTCACTAACGGGCTGAAAATTCTAAACTGTATTATTTCGTTTTAAATTGTATGACGAATTTTTATAAACTATGCGTCAAGAGTCCCGGATTTTTGAAATTTATTCACTAGCACAGCACGTCACTCCAAGCTTTGCTGGCATAATAAGGATATTCACTTGCTCTGCGGGGGTGGTATTGATGTTCAGTTTAGTAGCCCATAATGTCCAAAAAGCAAGTGAAAAGTAGACGATACCTCATCTTCTATTCACCAAGTCAGTGCCCTCTCTTTATTTGAGAAAATTTGTTTCAAATTTCCCGATATATACAGCCGCCCGCCTCAGATTGCCTCAGGTTGAAAACCAATTATAGGTACGTATGAAACACTGAATGATAGAAAAAAGTTGTTTCTACTATCGGTCGTTCATTAGTAGCCAAAGGTAAGCCTCCAGTGTATTTCTGCCATGAAAAGTTTCTCATAAGAAACCGTCTGCCGTTCGGAGGCGCTAAAAAACTCTGGGTCTCACCACAATTTGTGGGAGGAGCTCGTCTAACACCCAACAAAGGATGAACGCGGCAATTATATACATATATTTTCTGATACAGACAAGTTTTCTTATATGCACAAACGGATAGACAATTTTTAAATATCACTAATCCGGCGGCCGCCGTAGCCGAATGGGTTGGTGCGTGATTACCATTCGGAATTCACAGAGAGGACGTTGGTTCGAATCTCGGTGAAAGCAAAATTAATAAAAACATGTTTCTAATAGCGGTCGCCCCGCTGCAGGCAATGTAAACCTCCGAGTGTATTTCTGCCATGAAAAAGCTCCTCATAAAAATATCTGCCATTCGGAGTCGGCTTGAAACAGTAGGTCCCTCCATTTGTGGAACAACAGAAGTGTACGCGCCAATTATTTATTTATTTATTTTTAATCCAACTCTTTTGGGCTGTGAGAACAAAGCCCTAGTGCACGAGTGTGCACCGGTGTAAAAAGAAAACAAATTCGTCAACTACAATAATGTATCGTGGAAGACGACAAGTAATGTCTAAGTAAACATTAAGCAAATAGAAGGATGTCAATTCTCGGTTGAATTGCTTGCACTTGCATATAACTAGTCGGGCAGCTATGGTTTTCTGCTGTGTTTTGTTTGTGCGTGCCCACTTGCCACTTGTTTTTTTTTTTTGTATAACAAATTTAATATAATTTGTTTGCTTTCGTGTCGAGGTTTGAATCTAATTTTGCATTCCATTAACTTTTGGTCTGAAATCAAATTTCACCTGAAATTTTTAAGTAATAAGATGAGCCAAAAATAAAATGCGAGTTTGGTTTAGTAAGTATTTCTTATTCTTTCTTCTTTATTGAACTGAAAAAAGATGTCCTAGCGTTTAACATATGAACATACATAAATTAGGAACTTCTCAACAGGTCTCATAAAAATACTTATATAAGATAAATATATAAAAAATGTCCTGCTTTCGATATATTCGGAGAAAATTCGCAACAATGAAAGGACGGCCGCCGTAGCTGAATGGCTTGGTGCGTGACTACCACTCGGAATCAAGAGAGAACGTTGGTTCGAATCTCGGTGAAATACCAAAAGAAGAAAAAGTGTTTTCTAATAGAGATAACCCGTCGGCAGGCAATGGCAAACCTCCGAAGGTATTTTTACCATGAAAAAGCTCCTCATAAAAAATATCTGCCGTTCGGTTTCGGCTAAAAATTGTATGTCCCTCCATTTGTGGAACATCAAGAAACACGCCACAAATAAGAGGAAGAGCTTGGCCAAACACCCAAAAAGGGTGCACGCGCCAATGATATATATATGTATGTATATATAAAGTGCGTCCCCATTTTTTTTAATTGTTATAATAAAATTTGGGTATTTTGGTGAAAATTTATCGAATTTTTACAAATCTTTTACAAAGTTTGAAACTTGGACTTTATATGGTATTTGTTGTAGAATGAACATTGATTTTATAAAAAATTAAAACTTATCTAAACTGATCAGAGTGTGTTGGATTATTGTTCTTTCACGGGCTGAATATCGGAAGTGAACGCAAAGCAAAATAGTTAGATGAATGTAAGGTTGACTTCTACGTTAACTCTGTACAGAATAAATAAAGGTATTTCAAAAATAATACATGAAAAAATGTATATTCTTTCGGGTTTCACTATTTTTATTCAAAACATGGCAACTATTACATGTGAAAAATGTGACATCATTTAAATTTCCACTATGAGCCGCCATGGGGTATGAGGTCCGTCAAATAGTTGATTCATGAATATCTAATTATTGAGAACGTCGATATATCGATGTTGACGGTTGTTCATCAACACTTCGCTTTACAGCATCAATATTTTGGCCATGCAGTTCTTTTCTATCCTCGACGGAACCATTTTCTTCAAATTTTTTGAACAAACTGTTTTTCTGTTTGCAAAGTTTGAGTTGTCTGACCTCCCAGTTTTCTTAAAATCTCTATCGGCTTCTATTTCAACGGCAGGCCAAAATAACGCTGTTCTCCTACCAAAGGCATTTCTGTATGGAAGCTGTTCTAGAATAAATCTACAAGCTGAAAAAGCAGCAAGCCCAAATTCTTTATACTAGACTAGTGGAAAAATAAGGTATACAAAATCCAAATTTTTAGCGTTTTTCCAATAACTGTTTGTGAATTCAATGCAGGAGCTTTCGGTAAATATTTATTTAAAGCTTTAAGTATCTAGTTTTAGGTTATTTCACTCTTGGGTCGACACACCGACTTTTTTTGACGTAAACCAGGTAGCGACGACGGGGTAAGCTTCATCCCGATTAATACACTTTTTTCCACAAACAGTGTTAAATTTTTATTTATACTGTTTTTTTGTGAGTATTAGATCAACAAAATTTATTGCTTGGGTTTTATTCACATAGAGAAAATTCGTATCAGAAATAGGCTTTGTGTTATAAAGCAAAAAATACTATGTATCGGAAAACTACCTTGGACTTCAGAAAAGTATATAAACTTAAAATAAAGTTGTAAGAACACGAGAAAATAGCAAATTCATAAAAATTAGCTAGTGATTTGGTTAGTTTTGATGACGGTGGTAGTGTCTCAGACTTGCCAATATATGGTGTACACTTTCTTTTTGATATACATACAGTCAACATATGCAAGAAAGGTACGCGAACCACACACTAGGGTAAATTTCACCCAATCTCGTTTTTAGATCTGCATAAATTCGCTGCGCGCCAACTACTGAGGGCATACTGTATGAAATAAGAGCAAAATCGGCGTTCCTAAAATACAGCTAACTGCATATTTGCAGATGTTGGAAATAAAGAAACTGCAACCCATCAACCATTTTGTGGGGTGACACACTATGAGTCTACTGAAGGTTAACTAAATTATGAATATCAGAAGTTACGTGAGAAAAAAAATTGATTTATTGTTCGTTTCGTTTTTCGGTCTACAGACTTGGATAATTTTTTCCTGATTACACCACTGTATGGTGTACCTATATCCAGCTTTAATTAGCTGTTTTGTAAGCCTCGCCTTTCACAACTCAATACAAACGCTAAACCCCAACGAAGCTTGAATACCATCCACCTGGCCGTTATTTTATTTCATTTGATCGAGTTTTGAAGAAAAAAAAATAAATGTTGACATTCTACGCTGTTAAAAGCTCAGAACTAATAACTGCCGAAAAGATCACAAAAATGTTTTCTTTAAACATGTTTTTGCCTAGCACTACCACATACCAGTACAAGGTGGCGCAAAATTAATCATCCATTTTTTTTTTTTAATAACTTGTTTATTAAATTAAATTCAATGATTTTGTGTAATGGAAATCCTTATTTGGACTTGTCGGCTTATATACTACAACTGTTTAGAACACAAGTGTAAAATATGATTATGATACGACGTCCTAATATCCAAAAATTATAAATCTTCCCATAGGGTGTTGCATTTTGTGCTACCTTGTATAATCCATGTGATTATTACATTATTTTTATTCTCTAGCATTTCCCCACAGTACACCATCTATCTATTGAAACCTACAATTTGCATTTGCAATTAATTTTTCTGCAAAAGTTGTAGAAGCAGCTGACGTCGACGTCCGTCTATCACATCCACATTCCGAATGAATTTATTGAAGCGATCAATAACTAGACAATAGGCAAGTCACTGAGCTTAACAACAATAAAGCTGTCTGCCAAATTGCATTTGAAGTAAAACTTCATTAGAACAGCCTGGCAGTTATAGTTACAAAGTAATTTCGTATTGAGGGAGAAGAAGAAGACTCAGCAACAGCAGCAACAATAGCAATTGAGAGACATGCCATAGTTCAAAGAGGTTCTAAATAAGTCGCCGGGTTACTAAACGCTAAGACTATCTTTACAGGCACACACATATTGCATTTGTTCAATTGTGTGTGCGTGAACTTGTGATTGAAGGTATGAGCTTGTGAATGTCAGGAAGAATGCGTGTTTAATTACATTTCAGTGCGTGTAAGCGAATATAAACGAACGCTTAAAATAGAATAGAACACAATGGAATCGTATGGTATGAAATGAAGTGAAGTGAAAGGTCGAAGGATGCATGAGCAGTGCAGGAATGAATGGATAAAAGAATACATACATACATACATACATACATATAAGCGCACATACAAGTATTCACACGAGAACACAATTTGATAGCTTGAAAAGTTGCAGTATATGTATATAGCAACAGATTTGTGCATACATACAAATGCATACACATATGTACATATGTATATATGTATATACTCGTATATTTGGATTTATGTGCGTTTCAGTAACTATTGTGCTTCACTGCATCCTTTATTGCTTTCTATTAAATTTCATTTCCTCTTCCTGCTACCAAATCTCATTTACGCATACAGCTGCTTGGTGATTTCCGCACCGCTAAAACCAGCATCAGCATCAACAACAAAAAAATGTTATATTTTAATGTTGTTGTCGTGTGCAGCTGACACAATTCGGAGAACTTACTATAGTTGCCATAGCGCAATTAGACACATGCCCATGCATACATACACACATGCGCACGCATCTACGTTCAACACATATGAATATGGTATACGTATTTACTTATTCAGCGCTTTCGTGTTCTTATTACAATTGCTGACGCTGATGCTGCGGCCATTGTTGCAGTGTTGTTGTTGTTGTTGTCAGCATCTTTAGCATCCGATTAGGCGCACTCCAGCAAGCCCCAGTCGCGTTTTGCACACAAAATTTGCAATATACAGCTAGTGAATACATTATTAGAAGCAGCACTCGTATTTAGATGCGAGTGCATGCCATGAAAAAGCTCCTCATACAAATATCTGCCGTTCGGAGTCTGGTTAAAACTGTAGGTCCCTCCATTTGTGGAACAACAACGAGACGCACACCTCAAATATTAGGGGAAGCTCGGTCAAAAACCCAAAAAGGGTGTACGCGCCAATTATATATATATATATTTTAAAAATATGCCTATTATAATCTAAATTTCAAGTTTCTATTTGGGTATAGGTTGAAATCCCTATTTCGTCTGGTTCACTACAGAAATTTAAGAGTAAAAACAGCCAAAATCACGTTTTCGGGGACTTTTCTTACGGCTTTCTTAAAACTCCGACGTGATAGAAACTTTCGAACCAGAGACGAAACATACATAGAAAACTAGTCACAAAAAAAAACGAAAACATCCTGGAAACCTATGTTATTTACGGCCTCGAATGCTGGCTGTGCACAATTTTTGCACCAAGATGCCCTATAGTGGTCACGATGACTCCCGTTGTGATGGCTCCTGGGGTGATCAATTTGGAGGTATCTGATGATAAAATTAAATACAAGGTGGCGCAAAAGTAACCCTGCGATGTTTTTTGGCTGTAATTTAAAAAAAAATGAAAAACTTTGATTCTTCTTGTGGATTATTTTTATTTGGTCTTTTAATGTTTTTTACATCAAGTCGAGAATATGATGTCATGTAAATGGCCGCCGCCACAGTTGAGTGCCACTTGAGCCCTTTTTATGGCATTTTCCATCACTTTGGCCAAAACTTCCGGCGATAGGTCCTCACATTCTTGACGGATATTGTCTTTAAGAGCTGCAAGGGTCTGAGGCTTGTTGACATAAAGCCCCACAAAAAGAAGTCTGGGGCGGTCAAATCAGGCGATCTTGCTGGCCAGTGCAAATCGCCAAAGCGGGAGATTAGGCGCCCGGGTAATGCATCCTCCAGCATATCGGTTGTGGCACGTGCAGTGTGTGCCGTTGCACCGACCTGTTGGAACCACATATTTTCCAATCCCAATTCATCAAGTTGCGGCAAAAAGAACTCGTTAATCATTGCTCTGTAGCGCTCACCATTTACAGTAACCGTTTGGCCCGCGACGTCTTCGAAGAAAAAAGGTCCGATGACTCCTCCAGCGAAAACAGGACACCATACAGTGACTTTGAGCGGGTATAATGGCTCTTCTTGGGTTACACGCGGATTTTCAGTGCCCCAGAAGCGTAAATTTTGCTTATTTACGTACCCGCTAAGATGGAATTGGGTCTCATCACTCATGATTATTTTTGATGAAAAATCATCTTCCTCTTGGTGGTGATTAAGGATGGCTTGAGCGTATGTTAGACGCGATTGGCGGTCAGCAGCTAACAGCTGATGCACCGTCTGGACTTTGAACGGAAACATCTTCAAATTTTGTATCAAAATTCGCTGTAAAGACCGTCGACTGGTCGATGTCGACGGCGCTTCCATGACATCCTCGGCTACGGCAGCAATATTCTCTGCAGAACGGCTACTCCGGGGTTTGCCACGCCTGGCATCATCTCGTGTTGTGCCAGTCTCTTCGAGGCGAGCGGCTAAACGTCGCAGTGTTTCACCAGTAGGCGTTGGACGGCGAGGAAATCTGCGACGAAATTCACGTTGTGCCAAAGTCACCGACCGATTATTGGTCAAATAAATAGTCAGCAATATTCCGCGTTCTGGAGCAGTGTAGCGTAACATTGTTTATTAACGTGTACTTCGCATGTGTTTACTACACAAATGTCAAAACAGAACTGACATTAGGGGCCAATCGCAAAATTTATAGCATTTCCTGATAGGAGGATTACTTTAGCGCCACCTGTTATAACAACGAAAGTTCAAACTGAATGGGAAATCTTTATTATTTTTGAGTAGAACCATTCATGACATTTATGTTTTAAAAAAAATCCGTTTGAAATGTTGTAGTTCCTCAATCAAAGCTGGTCTACCCACAAAGAATTTAGACCTTGAGTGTTCTGGCAAATATAATTCCAAAGGTGTGATATCACACGATCTTGGTGGCCAATCTACTGGTCCGAGACGAGAGATAAATTGCTCACCGAAACGACGGTATGGTAAGTAGTGCCATCTTGTTCTAACCAAATGTTATAGAGATCAGGGGCCTCGATTTCCGGCATCAAGAAGTCGTTTATCATAGCGCGATAGCGTTCGCCAACCGCTGTTACATTGGCGCAAGCCTCGTCTTTGAAGAAATATGGGCCGATGATTCCTTCAGCCCATAGCCCGCATCAAACGGGTGTTTTCATTGGATATAATGGCTGTCCTTGAGTGGCCTTCAGTTGCTGTTTAGCCCAAATACAGCAATTTTGCTTATTGACGTATCCAAATTATGTATTCTGTTCGACAGTAGTCACAAGCGATATGCAAAAAAAAACCCTTCTTGGAAAAAGTACATCCAATCTGATCGCCTCTTAGTGTATCCTATTATTTTCTTATTTCCTGGACTAGTTTGATAACTTATTTTTGTTACCTACTACATATGTGACTATCATCTAGTTTGCAGGACCAACTCTGAACATACAACACCAAATGATAGGAAAATATTTCGATAATAGATGACTCTTTGAGATAGGTTCGAGCAGACCTGGATAATTTTGTCATGAAAAGTCATCTTATATTATTATCTCTCTCGGAATGGCATAAAGTTGTAGGACCTTCGCTAAACCGATGAATAAAAGCATTAGCACTCCTCCAAGTAGTTCTAATGTAATACGCAACATTTGTGCCTGTATGTATTACGTAAGAGTTGCTGTGCGCTCCGATTCCCTGTTCGTGTTAGATAAAGGAAACACTTTTGCTCTGAGGCACTCTATATTATAACATATTTACCTACATATATATATACTTATATAAATGTGTATCTTTAAAAAGTCACGTGTACGTAAAGTCAACATTCTTTATTTTTAATTAAAAACAATAAATGTTAAATACAGGTGTGAATGCATACCCAGACATATCTTAGGTGTGTGTGCAGCACTGTGTAAGTGATATGCAGCTCGAATACGTTTTTCGTGGCCGCACACATTCTCTGTAGAAACTCGGCACCAATGTGCAAGCGAATATATGCATATCTCGCGGTATGACAAGCGCGTGAGTGAGCTTACGTTGTACCCAATGCATAAATACATATATGAAAATTACGGTATATTATACAAAACACTACCTTTGTAATACATAGGCTGAAAAGTCCCGGGCCTAACAGGGACAACACGTTTTGTTTTGTTCAAATTTAGCTTCATTCAGCAACGTAATTTCCATCAAGAACGCGACATCATTCCAGCGCCGCTCTAACATTTCAATACCACTTTTATAGAACGATTTATCGTTTTCCTCAAAATAGGCCTCAGTTTCAGCGATAACCTTTTCATCGAGCGAAGTCTCTTATCGGAATGCGAACAGCCAGAAGTCGCTGGGAGCCAATTCTGGCGAATACGGTGCATATGGAATTCGAAGTTGAATCCACGTAGTTGTACCATTATTTTGGTTGACTTGTGACACGGTGCGTTGTCTTGATGAAACACAATATTTTTCTTTGCCATATGCGGACTTTTGATTCCAATTTCGGCCTTCAAACGATCCAATAATGCTATATGTTATTCACTGTTGATAGCATTTTCTTTGTCAAGATAATCGATGAATATTACACCAGGAACATCTCAAAATATTTAGACGAAATTTCACGCCAATCAGAGCAAAGCTGAGCGAGTTATACTGAAAGGTTAAATGTCAAAGTTTCAGGACTATCAGAGCAAAATTGAGGGAGTTACAGCATCTTTACCAAGGAGAGTTGACAGTTTTGTTGTTTCGCAACCAATTTTCATGATTTTTGCATATTTAGAAAGGCTGACGTTTCTACAGTTACGTGCCAAATTTTACGCCAATCGGAGAAAAGGGAGGGAGTTATACTGAAATGTTATAGGTCAAAGTTTCAGGCCAATCAGAGCGAAATAGAGAGAGTTACAGCATCTTTACCGAGGAGAGTTGACAGTTTTGTTGTTTCGCAACCGATTTTCTTGATTTTTGTATATTTAGAAAGGCTGATGCTTTTAGAGTTACGTGCCGAAATTTCACGCCAATCAGAGAAAAGGTGAGCGAGTTACACTGAAAGGTTATATATACGATTGTTGTGGTTTCGGGCGCTTTGGACGAGGTTCAGCAGCTACTGTCCACTCTGATGTCGATTTTTTGATTCCGAAGTGAAGTGTTGGGTTTATGTTTCATCCACTGTGTATTATGGACGCAAAAACTCTGCTGTATTACGTTTAAACATAGCCAAACACTGTTCAGAACCATCAACACTTTCTTGTTTTTGGTTAACAGTGAAAAAACACGGCAACACTTTGAACAGAGCTTTCTCATAGTCATGCAATATGAAGTCAACACGCTCAAACCAAAGGAATTTTCAGTCAATGTGTTATGTTTTAGAGAGGCATGTGTTCATCCAA
>JAYXIM010056118.1:0-16000 GCA_037575425.1 Anastrepha fraterculus | reverse complement strand
TCTTCCACAGGGTCCGGCACTCGAAGTTTAACCAATTAAAAAGGCCATACATTTAGTTTGGAAAATTAATTTTACTCAATTCAAAGTAAAAAAAGGATTTGAGAGCCATTGTGTGGACGTTATGAAGTTCGGAACGTGATTTTTTAGCCATTCTTGGTTCACTCGAGCTATTTGAGATGGTGCTGTGTCCCGGTGAAACGTCCATGGTCTACCACCGAAATGTTTGCCTGATCACGGCTTCAAAGTAACCTCCAGAATACTTTTCCGATAACATTTCGGATTTACCTTGACGCCAGCCTCGATGAAAAAGATTAGGAGCGCCTATCTGCGGTTACAGCGACCCAAACCATTACCTGTGATGGGTACTACCTACTAGTGGCCAATCGATAACTCAAATTCTCGTATGAATGGTCGGTCAAATAAATCCTATTATTTTGGGAGTTTACGAATTGCTCAATTTGAAAAATTTTCTCGTCAGAAAACACAATGTTCGGAAATTGACCGCTCTCGGCCAAGCGAAGCAACACCTTCGCTCTCTCAAGTCTGACTTGTTGCTGCTTTGGTGTGAGATCATGCGCCTTTTGGATCTTGTAAGGCTTGACTTTGAAATCATTTTTCAGTATGCGGCGGATGCTACGCTCAGATACTTTCAGTTCATTCGCCATTTAATTGGCATTTCGTCGAGTACTTCGCTCAAGACGCTTCTTCACTTTTTAAACCATTTCACATGACGTTGCAGTCTCTTGATTACCATCTTCATGACGTTTCCTGATGCTACCAGTATCGTTGTAACGAGTAATGGTGTGACAAACAAAAACTTTATTTACTTTGAGGTGCTCGAGTTCATGAACAATCTCTGGTTGTTATTTTCCAGCCAAATATAATGCGATCACACTATTTCGTCGAAATCCATTACTGATTTCCTTTTTTCACGCTTGCTCTCAGCAAAAAGCTTCCGCTGGCTCGTAAACAATTCTCTGGACTGTCATTTAGTCAACTAACAGATAGCTGATGCCCATGCATCAGCTGCTTGAGCGGTCTGAAGTTGGTTACACTTCGAGTGCCGAACCCGTAGAGTCTTCACGTCGGCTTGCTGCCATTTGGTGGGAATATTTTCTTGCTGCTGTAAAGTGGAAGTAATAAATTAAGTAAAATCTCGATCTTATATTCCTTCTTTCTCCATAACCGATATCCACAACAAATAATAATAACAAAAAGCAAATACCAATAACAGGAGGGCAGGAGCTTTCAAAGTGAATTAGGTATGCGCCGTGCAAACAGGGTAATTCGTGAATTACTTAGCGAAGTACTTAGGGAGCGAGTTACGTGCGTAGGAGCATAGCGTAGGACTCCTAGACCAAACCTCACTGTTCATGGTTGACTTTTACAGGAGGGCAGGAGCTGTCAAAGGGAATTACGGATGCGCCGTGCAAACAGGGTAATTTGTGAATTACTTAGCAAAGTACTTAGGGAGCGAGTTACGTGCTTAGGAGCATAGCGTAGGATTCCTAGACCAAACCTCACTGTTCATGGTTGACTAATACCAAACATAATGCTTTCTGGTTGACAGAAAAATGTATTTGAAAACGGAATTTAGTTTGCTCGACATATTCCAAAAGTTCTAAAATATCCAAATACCAGATATGTCTATTAAAAATACACAATTTATAATTTATATGTAAGAATATCTTCAAATAACCTCTCAACTACAATATTTCAAAATTGAATTTCCCCATGAAATTTTATATGTTTTTGTTGCTTAAGGGTTGGCTGAAAACTCCATAAAAAAAGTAATTTATTTTACTCTCATATCTCAAAGGCGCACATGCAATCAGTCATGCATCTGATGCAGTGTGCAGACCACTATCGAATTACTCTTTTCATTCCATTTCAGCAAATCCCACACACAAGTGTACATAATCCATACAAATACCATAAAAGTGCAAATAAAGTTCTCCTTTGCCCACATTTGAATATGTTTGTATTTGTTCATAGTTGATTTTTTTTAGTATTTGCTTTAGTTGAATAAGTATAGAATTGCAATCAGATAACACCTTTTGCGCTATTCATTGCATTCATTGAGCTCGCACGCACTTATATGCAAACGCATACCTATGTTTGTGCTCTATGAATGTATATGTATGTGTGTATGTATATCTAAATAGTTGTACATAACGATGTCAAAGGCTCTCAAAAGGCTAAGCTAAATTTTGGCGAATGGTGGTTGGGAGGATAAATTATATGGGTGGGGTCAGAAAATAGTGTTGTTGGAAGTAGAATTCAAGGTGATCTGAGCATGAGCTGTAAGTTAGTGAAGGGTGCGAGGGAGGTAAACAGAACAGAGGGCACATTTAAGGCAGGGTTGTACGTTGCGCAGGGCAAATTGGATGCTTTGAGTAACAATTAGAAGCAAATAAAAATAATGAAATTTTCAGAGAGGTCAGCAGTTGGTAGATTTTATTAAAATTACAATTTTCTTATTTTCCAACTTTTTTACTTATCATCAGTGAATAGGAAAATGGAGAAGCGTTAGTAATCCAACACCCGTATAAGTTGACATAAGGAAAATTGTATAGGGCAATGAATGATAGTCAATTTAGCAACAAACGTTCATATACATACATACATATGTACATATGTACCTACATACATACATACCTACATACATATCTACATACATGCACATAAATACACAAACATAACTTTGTACGTTATAGCAAATTTTATAGAACTTTTTTAAGTACAATTTAGTTCTTAACTTACTCGTACAAGCACACATCTACACACAAACATATGCATTTATATATATTTTCACAACGAGCATACGCACAAAACAAAATAAAAAGAGTAATTCAATTTAGTGGACAGATGATCCCAATTGAGTTTAACTGCTTGAGCTGGCGGTCACAGCAAACAGGCAGAAGAATAACGGCAAACAGCATGTATTTGATATTTGATAGTCATTTATTTGCTCATTTTTTCCCTCTTTCGCATTCTCTTTACAAAAACCAACACAAAAATATTATATTTTTTCAATACCAAGCAACTGGTTGAGGGACAAAGAGCTGCCGTCTCGGATGGGGATAATAGCTTTCAACAAAAGGCATCGTCGTCTTCAGTGTCCTTCCTCTTATTTGAGTGTATTTTTGAAACAATAAAATTAAAAAAAATCAGTGCCAATTGATTTTCGGAGCTATGCTACTTATCTATAGCCTTTATTAGGAATTTTTGTTTTAGAAAATTGTTAGTTTGCACTTGGAACCATGTGCATTTGTATAGTACCTTATATTTGTATTAACTTCTTAAAATTGTACGAATATGATTACAAGATATGTCCATTAACCCTTTGCAGAGTTTTTTATTATATAACGTACGAATTTTTTCTCTTACTAATAAGACTTTTGCTAAGAAGTTAAATATTTATTTCATACAAATTTATATAATGTTTCTTTAAACTGAACTTTTTTATAAAGCAAATGCTAAAAAAAACGCCGCCGTAAACACAAAGGCAACTACTTTGTTTAAAACGGTTCAATTGCTGGCTTACGCGAAGCGACATAGACATAATCGCCCCCTCACTGTCAAGTTTAGAGGCATTCGCAAGTATTGAAAGAGCAGCAAAATTCATGGGTTTAGAAATAAACGAAGCCAAAACTAAAGCGCTAGCTTCAACTACATTGGACTCTGTCAGACACAATGAGGGTCAAATACTTAAAATCGGTGACTATGGTTTCGAAGTAGTGAAGGAATTTAAATACCTTGAAGTAATCATTAAACATGACAACAAAATTTCTGCAGAAAGCGGCCATAGAATCCGTATGGCCAACCGCTGTGTCAACACCCAACGAGTCGCCCCCTAGACAGAAAAACAAAGATTTCACTGTTTGGCTCAATTATTATTTCCACCTTGCTATACGGTAGTGAAACGTGGACATGCAGAGTTGCAATTTTTTCATTTCCCATAACTTGCTGAAAACATTATCGCAATGGAATATAAATGTAGCGAGAACTGCTCGGGTAAACAGATTTGGTCGCACTACATTTGTATCTGGCAAAAATATTATGAAAGATATAAAAGCATCGTCCAAGAGTTTAGTAAGCAGGGATGGAAAAATGTACCTGGCAAAATGGCTGAAGCCTATTTACTTAGTCTCCAACATCCTAGAAATTGTGGAGCGAGATGGTGCTAAACAACTCTGCAAAGACTAATCGGACAATAGAAGTGAGATTACCAGAAATTGTTAATATATAAAGGATAAATTTTTAAGAGCTACAGGAAAGTTTTTCAAAAAAACACACGTAAAATTAAAAAAATATGCATAAAATTTTTTATTTAAATCGATAGTACAGTCCATATAATTTAATGTTTGAAGATTATTTCATGCAAATGTTGACCGCCACTGGGCTTCAAATGGTCCATCCGCTTAGTCCAATTTTGGCATACTCTTTCCAATGTTTCGGCCGGTATCTCACATACAAATGCTTTAATGTTGTCTTCCAATGCGTTAATTGAAGCAGGCTTGTCTGAATAGACATGAGCTTTAACATAGCCCCACAAGAAATAATCTAAAGGCGTTATATCGCACGATCTGGGTGGGCGATTGACAGGTCCCGAACGTGAAATAAAATTTTCACCGAACTCGGCTCTCAACAAATCCATTGTTACGCGTGCTGTGTGGTATATGGCACCGTCTTGCTGAAACCACATGTCAAGCTCTTGCATTTTGGGCAAACAAAAATTGGAAGTTGGAAAGAAAAAGTTTCACGGTAGCGCTCACCAATTACAGTTACGTTACGATTCGCAGCATCGTTGAATAAGTACGATCCAATGATACCTCCAGCCCATAAGCCGCACCAAACTCTGACCTTTTCTGGATACATTGCAATTCTTCTGTCTGATCTTCACTCCAACATCCATTCGACAATTCTGCTTATTTACGTACCCATTGACACAAAAATCAGCTTCGTCACGGAACACAATTTTTCGATAAAAAAGTGGATCTTCGGCCAACTTTTCCATTCACCAAAGACTCTGCGTTGCGGAGGTCGTTCGGCTTCAATTCTTGCACCAGCAGAATTTTGAAAAGCTTCACACCTAAATCCTTTCGCAAAATTTTCCACGTTGTTGAGTAACAGAGGCCAAATTGCTGCGAACGGCGACGAATCGAGTCACAATAGCTCGAATAGCCACTTCAGTGGGTCGATTAAACTGACCATAAAATGAAAGAAGCACGCGTTGTTCGTTTGTAAGACGATTCATGGTTAAATTATAGACCAAACTGAAGATGTTTGACAGTGAAACAAAACACGAAACGTGCGACAGCTATTTAAACCAACTGTTTAAAAATATAATAGCTAAAAAATCACCCGTTATAAGCGAGCCTCAAACAAACGTACACTTGTTGTCGCATGCCAATGTTATGATAACATCTGCCTTAACAACCGCCCTGTTAGTTCTGCCTTTTCCAAACCGGATAAAAAATCAAAGCGAGTGGGTCTGGTGGCGAATGAGAACAAAACGAAGTACCTCCTGTCATCAAACAAACAGTCGGCGCCCACATACATAGTTATCATTACAAGGTTTTAAGAGACTTCGTTTATTTAGGAACCAGCTCTAGCAGCGACAACAGTGCCAGCCTTTAGAACCCACGAAGAATATCTCTTGCCAACAAGTGCTACTTTGGACTAAGTACGCAAGTACTTAGTAAAATCCTCTCCCGACGAACAAAACTAACACTTTATAAGGCTCTCATCAGGCCCATTTCCACGTATGGCGCAGAAGCTTGGGCGATGACAATATTCGATGAGGCGTCCCTTGGAGTATTTGGAGACAAGACTCTGCAGAAAATTTTTGGATCTTTGCATGGTGGTGACGGCGAGTATAACAGTTGATGGAACAACTCATTGTTACAAGCTTTATAACGACATAAGCATAGCGCAGCGAATAAAGGTCCAGCGGCCCCTCTGGCTAGGCCATGTCATGGATACACACGCTCCGACTCTGAAATTATTCGATGCGGTACCAGCGATACCGGCGGTAGCAGAGGCAGAGAAAGACCCCCTGTACGTTAGATAAATCAAGTGGAAAAGGACTTGGTTTCACTTGGTGTAACCAACTGGTGCCGATTAGCACGAGAAAGAAACGACTGACGCGCTTTGTAAACTCGGCCAAAATCGCGTAAGCTGTTATCGCGCCAATCAAAAAGAAGAAGAGTCTCAAACAGGGTATGTATTTTTGACTTTCTAAAGTCAAGACCAATCGATTGATACTAAATTCACTTAAATAGCATTAACCGTTTGTTCGTAATTCGGCAAATACTTTCATTTGCGTTTTTGTTGTGCTGGTTTCCGGTGGCTTATTGTCATATTACTGGTAGAATAAACCCCTCCGTTTACTGTAATTTAGTGTAAAAAAAAAGTTTTGTTTTTACTTGTGAAAACTGAAATATTTTTAGGTCGATTCGTTATTCCTAATTTAATAGAAAATTTATAGAAACAGTTATCCTACAGTGTAAAATTTCCTTTAACTTCATCTGAAATTATTGCAACGAATGTGCTTTTAAAGTTATGTAAGTCAATTTTAACACCTTGCGATTGCATCAAAAAAACATTCGTCTAAAAAAGTACTCAAAACTTTGTGCTCGCTCAACACCAACTTTATAGCACACATCCACCCATACATATGCTCAATGGAAAACATCATCCCATACATAACCAATTGTTGACAAATCAAATGTCATGGAAACTTTGCAATGCGTTGGTAAAAGTTGTGCTTCGAAAAAGTTCGAAAGTGTCTACCTAATAAAAAGATGTAAAAGAGAGTCAAAAATATTGCGAAGCAACGAAAGCCAATTTCATTGTGCGTTCTACTCGTAGTAGATCATCAAAAACCCATTTCCGTGAAAAGTTGTTGCTTCCACTCACACACGCGCATGGTCTCCCACACGCACGTAGGTTTGTTAAACTTCTTCTTCAGTCTGTCACTTTCCTCGCTGCTAATTGTACAATTTCACGGCAATGATAATAGCGCAATTTTTTTTGGAAAAACTGCGCAAAACTAAACTAATGCAGTTAAGGCGACTAAAATTATCTTCAATTTATTATGGCAGACTATTAGAAGTGCAAAGGATTCAGTAAAATATCAAAAGTTTTAAAGATGGTATTTATTGAGCAAAAGTTTAATTTGAAATGAAAATTCTAGAGATATACAAACGTTAAGTGTTAATTAGCAGAATCGTAGTATCGTTTTCTTAGTGTGTGCTTGAGAGAGAGTTAAAATTTGGGTTAAGAATCGAAATGGATCATTCAATCCCTAATTTTCTTTTCATGGTTTCAAAAAAAGGAAACCTAAAGTGTATTAAAAATCTGGATACAACATTGTGAGTAAATGGGCTCGTAATCCTGTGAGCAGTTTAGTCATACACATTATTTCCAGCATTGTTTTACGACTAATAAAAATAGGAAGATGGATTTGCTTTAGACAAAGATTGCATGGGAGGCCCATTCAAAATATCATTAGGTAAAAAGTAATATTTGTTTTTTAATGAAGCCTAACAGCATAGATAGCCAATTTTGTATTGTGGGTTCCAGGCGATCAAACCATGCGAGTAATCCAGCATCGGTATTATTATTATTATTAATTTTCTTGATCACCACTCTATTAATCCAGGAGCCCCTTCTTGATGTGTACTTTGCATTGGGTCATATGGAAAATTAAGGGTGCCAAATTCGCCAAATCGGACGGGGGTGCATGCATTTATTTTATTGCCCCGAAATTGAAGAATAGTCAAGAGACGTTTTGAAGGATAGATATAATTATTTTCATTTCATCGTCGAAAGAAAGCGAGAAACCATTAAGAAATCAAGCTATTCCACGTATCAGTTATAAATGCTGTATTAAAAATATAATAAAAACAAAAATTTTGTTATCAAGTTTCTAGACATCAAAGTAACATTTTTTTATTTCTACATTTATACATATATATCTAGTATTTATAAATATTTTTATATTTTTAAAAAATTTTTTTTTTCGTATTCAAAGTAATGGCTTGAGACGAATTTAATCGTTATAGGATATGACTTCTAGACCAAATCATTCCTTAACTAAAATCGAGTTAGGATTTAGAAATTAAAAATAAAGTAAAAAAAATCACAAATAAGAGAAAAAGTTTAACTTTGTAATGTTCACTTTTCTTTCCACTTTCTTTTTTTTATTATGAACTGAAATGCGTATTAAAATGTTATAAAATTGCTAACACCGCGCATACAAACATTTGCATAACAGATTCCCTGTCCCCATATAATAATATCACCGAAGTGCTCTGCGCTCAATTATTTTTGTTTAAATCTCTGCTACATTAGAACTATTATTGCAGGTCCTAGCTTTTAAAAGGTTTTAGAAAAATCAATGAATATAAAAACAGCAACAAGAAATACATTGTTCATATGCGTTTTACGAAAGTTCTCGAGCATTCTTCACCCTGAACGTTTTATGAACCATATATCACCACCTCCAAGAAATTTGTATTAGGCAAAATATGTATGTTGAAATTGCTCATATATGATACATGAGCGTATAAGACTCGTTGCAAAAATAGTGATAGGAATCATATATGATTCATCGTTAAAGTTAACCTGTGACGATTCATCGTTAAACTGTTTATCGAAACTCCCCGCTTTTAGGCAACTATTTAAAATTTCCAAATGTTCTGTTGAAGACTTGGCGAAATCGAGTTTATTTATTACACTTTGTAGGCACAGAATTGTTCCTCCATGCCCCAAATGGAAAAGTCGAAAATCTTGTTTATTTATAAGGTTGAGTTAAAAAATTCACAATTTTTTTTTTAATATTTTTCTCATTGGTTGCGTTTACATAATTTATTGAGGCTTAGCAACGCATGCCCGGTATGACATAGTAACATAATGTGAGCTGCTTCGACACATTAGTGATTTTGTTTTGGCGAGAAGTCTTGACTTTCCTCTTTGAAGCGCATCAAGAGCTACAAAAAGTTTATGGAGATGCTACTTTAAGTGAAACAACGAGCCGAGATGGGTTCCGTCGCTTCAAAGACGGTGATTTTAATGTTGACGTCCGCGTGAAGGAAGGCCAAAAACCTTCAAATACGCTGAATTGGAGGCATTGCTCAATGAGGATCCGTGTCAAAGGCAAAAAGAGCTTGCTTCAGTATTAGGCGTTACCCGCCACTCCATTTCCAAGCGATTGCATGCCTTGGGAATGATTCAGAAACAGTCAACTTGGGTTTCTTATGAGTTAAACCCAAGGGATGTTGAACGTCGTTTTTTCGATTGTGAACAACTGCTCCAGCGGCAAAAAAGGAAGGGTTTTCATCATCACAAAGAAAAGAAAGTCAGTCATGGGGACCGCCCGGTCATGCTTCTACGTCGTCGCCTCGGCCGAATATTCACGCAGCGAAACCATCACTGGGGATCGGTATCAACTTAAATTAATGCGATTGAGCCGAGCACTGTGCGAGAAGCGGCCGCAATACGCGGAGAGGCATGAATAAGTGATTCCACAGCATGACAACGCTCGGCCTCACGTTGACAAACCCGTTAAAACCTACCTGGAAACACTGATAGGGGAAATTCTACCCCACCCGCTATATTCTCCAAATATTGCGTCGTCCAATTATCACCTGTTCCGATCGATGGCAAATGGTCTAGCTGACCAGCAATTCCATTCATATGAAGACATCAAAAAATGGCTTGATCCGTGGATAGCCTCAAAAGATTAACAGTTTTACAGCGACGGTATACGAGATCTACCAGAAAGATTGGAAAAAGTAGTAGCCAGCGATGGGCGATACTTTTAGAATAAAGTTGTATTTTCATAAAAAAACAGCGACCTAATAATTACTTTGGAAATGATGAAAGACCACTTTCCTCAAAGGCGTACTACTATTTAGTTCACAATATAACTACATACGTTCTTTAGTGCATTTTTACAGCTGTGGTAAAATTCTAAATGACATAAACATTTTTATATATTTTCTCGGAATTTCGGTTTTTCCCTGTTTACTACAGAATAGAAAGTCACTGTATGAAAAATAGTAATGCCTCGCATTTGCTCACTTATCTGAAAGGAGGTGAGACGTATTATTAAGTTTAAAACTATAAAGTGTTAAGTTGATAATAAGTGTGCATCTCATATTATATGTATAACTATTATAATGGAAAGTTGCAATTTAGAAGCGGACAGTGATTCAGTGATAGAAAAAAGTCTTATATTGATACATATAATTGTACATTTTAATTCATTTTAATTGTTTATTATTTTTACTTCATAGAAATCCTCCTAATGAATATAAACAAAAAAGGAGTCCCAATATCAGATACTGAAAGCATTTCTAATGAGAATGTTTATAATTTTGATAAATATTTTAAAATAAAAGAAATTACATAACGCATGTTGATTTCAGATAACACGGCGTGAAGTTCTACGAAGGAGTACAATAATATAAATACGCAAAAGAACAGAAAATTTAACCGGAATGAGGATTTTAAATAACGTAATTTATTGCCCTTACGGGGAAGACCACAGAACTTTGGAAATATAGTACTAAACGTTCATGTCATCATTTCAAACATTCCAAAAAGTCTTGTGATTGGAATGTTATGATTGTCTTATTTATAATGAAAAAGTTAATTAAGAGTAATTAAGTAATAAATAATTTTGGTTGAATGATAAATGTTGAAATAAAACCTCTTTGTTTTGTTATTTTTATTTTTTATTGTTGAAGTATTCAATAAAATTTTCATTAAAAAATTGGCATATCCCGTAGTTAATATTTTGCAAACTTAAGATTGTTAGGTTTTGCTGACTTTGAAAGTGTAAGTCTTTTTGAAGGTATTAAAATATAATTAATTATAAATTTAAACCAAATTAATCTTTAAAACATAAAAATTAGAGTAATTGCATGCATCCATATTAATCAAATTATCCAAATGCAAAACCTTAAATATCCCCATATTAAATACACTTCCCCACTCTCAAAGAAAACGGCTCATATCTTGATATAAATTGCTCTAAACATATTTAATGTAATCTGTTTTCGCATTTTGAAAACATCTAATTACTTATAATGTCATAAATATCTACTTCATTCATTGGTTCTCTTTTTCAAACTTAAATTTTTAATATTACAGGAACCTAAGCCAACATTTTTTTTTTTTTTTTTTTTTTGTTAAACTTTTCATTGGGGGGGATTTTTAAGTGGCGGGTCCCAAACCCAACGCACAACCAGCTATCCTGGAATGTTTCGCCTTCTCACGTTAGTTCACCCCCGAACGGATGTTCGGAAGCTACCCAGAGGATACCTGGGCTAATCCCGGCCGTTGTGAGCTGCTTGAACCATATACAGAAGAATCGTCCTGGCCATTCCCAAGTGAATGGCGATCAGTAACTTTCCCCACTTGCGTGGACTTTTACACATGGAACCATCGACACACACCATCTTTTCGTCGACTTCAAAGCTGCATTCGACAGTACGGAAAGGAGTTACCTGTATGCCGCGATGTCTGAATTTGGTATCCCCGCAAAACTAATACGGCTATGTAAGACGACGTTGCTCAACACCAGCAGCGCCATCAGAATTGGGAAGGACCTCTCCGAGTCGTTTAATACCAAACGAGGTTTCAGACAGGGTGACTCGCTGTAGTGTGACTTCTTTAACCTGATGTTGGAGAGCATCGTACGAGCCGCAGAACTTAATCGCTCAGGCACAATTTTTCATAAAAGCGTACAATTGCTGGCGTATGCCGATGATATTGACATCATCGGCCTTAACAACCGCGCTGTTAGTTCTGCCTTCTCCAAACTGGATAAAGAGGCAAAGCGAATGGGTCTGGTGGTGAACGAGGACAAAACGAAGTACCTCCTGTCTTCAAACAAACAGTCGGCGCATTCGCGTATCGGCACCTACGTCACTGTAGACAGTTATAATTTCGAGGTTGTAAAAGACTTCGTTTATTTAGGAATCAGCATTAACACCGATAACAATGTCAGCCTTGAAATCCAACGCAGAATCTCTCTTGTCAACAAGTGCTACTTTGGACTAAGTAGGCAACTGAGCAGTAAAGTCCTCTCTTGACGAACTAAACTAACACTCTACAAGACTCTCATCATGCCCGTCCTAACGTATGGCGCAGAAGCGTGGACGATGACAACATCCGATGAAGCGACGCTTGGAGTGTTTGAGAGAAAGATTCTGCGTAAGATTTTTGGACCTTTGCACGTTGGCAACGGCGAATATCGCAGACGATGGAACGATGAGCTGTATGAGCTTTACGACGACAGAGACATAGCGCAGCGAATAAAGTCCAGCGGCTTCGTTGGCTGGGTCATGTCGTCCGAATGGATACAAACGCTGCGGCTTTGAAAGTATTCGATACGGTACCAGCTGGTGGTAGCAGAGGAAGAGTGCGGCCTCCTCTGCGTTGGAAAGATCAGGTGGAGAAGGACTTGGCTTCACTTGGTGTGTCCAACTGGCGCCGGTTAGCACGAGAAAGAAACGACTGGCGCGCTTTGTTAAACTCGACCAAAATCGCGTAAGCGGTTATAGCGCCAATTAAGAGAAGAGAAGAAGCTCAAAATTTACACTTACATTGAATAATAACAGAAGATCTTAATAGAAGTGTAAGCAGTGGTAAATACTTATGCTAGAGTGGAGCTATGGAGAGTTATGAGAATAGAAAAACTGGTTGGTGAGATCAGTATGTGACTGTATTGAAAAAAAAAAACGAATCCCAGCATTAAATATAAGTAAATGAGAGTAAAAATTATATGGTAGTATCTAAAAAGCACGTTTAAAAATTATGAAAAACATCCATCAGTCAATGTCACTAAAATATGCAGCTTATGAGATAAAGCTGGAAGAGATTTGTCGCACAGTTAACGGAGCACTTGCTTAAGAAATTTCTGTCGAAATTTCAGTTTTTATGCAGGTGTACAGCATTAACTTAAATCCGTAGATCTACTTTCTCATGGCCAAAGTAAATCGCATTATAAGCATATAAATGACTCAGCTTAATTTGGGATAATAAATGCTGTGCATGCTTACCCAAATTTCATATTGATACATATAAATACACACATACATATGTAGGTTAATAGTTAAATATAATAGTTAACTGAGCATTTCTTCCGTGTGCCTGAATTAAAAAAATATAACCCGCTGTGCTTTGCGAGCAGAACCTGTGACCACCGCAAAGGCAATTCAAGCACAATTAGTTCATATTTGTGAATTAAGTAGCAATGCGGCCTGTTGAAAGCGAGATAATTCATACATAACCATAATTCATATGAGAGAATTCTTAGAATTTTTTGTATTTAATATTATAAATTAGTTGACTCTTCTAAATGAAAATATTGAGATAAACCGGTGATATTTAAATAACAATTATTGGATAATTGTGCGCCCCATATATATGTATATGGATACACGAATTTATACATACACACATTACAGCTGATATACTCGTATGCTCGTACAAATGTAGGCATTTGATGCGCTTCATTGGATTTGTATGACAAAAGAGCCTATTGATTAGGTGCTGCCACTATCGTCTACCAAGACTTTATTTATTTTGGCTCACACTCAATTCCTTTTAACCAATTTAAAATTTACGAGTTTATCATGAAAGAATATAAAAAATCCCGGCAAGTGAAGTGTCACCATAAGGTAGAAAAGGAGAATAAAGAAAATGCGATCAGGCACAATGCAGATAAGACGTGCCAGATAATACCGGATACCGGTCGGATATCGTCAAACTAATTCATTTTACGCCTCTGCGTATTGACAATTGCCGATTGAACTGCACTGACAAAGGTGCTTGAATACATACACACACATATATACATGCAGTCAGTCATACATACAAGTTCAGAGCTTTGCATACAAATAAGCGCTGCATGAAGGGAGAACGGGTACAGATTTGAACTGAACGAAAGAATGGAAATGACGATATTTTTATGAGTACAGAAAAAAATAAATAAAGAAAGAGTAAAGAAAGAATCTAAAAAGCTTATCCAAGCATCTAAATTATATGCGCGACGAGGAGTTGCATGCCACAAAGCGGAATGCAATGAGCAGTGAAAAAATTTGAATTCAGTAAAAATATAAGAATATGGAAAAGAAATAAAAGCTGTAGGATTAAGAAAAGAACAAAAAAAAAATGGCATACAAATAAATGCATGAAATGAAGCGATAAACGTGAAAACAAAGCCACTGTAAAAAGTGGCAATGGCAAGCGTTGCAGGTATGCAACGACAATGGGAATACTAGGGCGTTGGACACAACTGCCAACGGCATGCAAAGATGATGATGCAGTTTTAGAGGCATTCCAGTGGCACTGTCACGCGTTTATGCACACACACTCATATACATACACCCACATACCGCACATACAAATATACATTTTGTTCCATGGCGGTAAAGCACATTTCCATTTTGGTGTCAGCGCGCCGGCACTTGTGATTGCAGCAGCCAGACCGATATTACTTCATTTCCTTCTTATTTCCTAGTCATCATCTTGCATTATTCTTTTAGAAAAGTATAAATTCAAACCACTTTGTTAGCGCACATATTAGCATTTGCGGTTGCCTGTGAATGAAAGCGATTGTCTATGGAAGTATTTTAATAAGGGAAATATTGAGCATGCATGCATATGTAGATATAATATATAGAATATATGCGTGATACCTCTACATACATATATAAGTATGTATATTTATGTAAAATTATGCACTGTTATTCTACGAGGATACACGCACGCTTCGACGTGCAATTCCAAAGCTTTCTATCCATGAGGAAAACACCGTTCACATATAAATTGAAGAGCGATTTACATGTTTGTACGTATAGGACGAGTATGTATGAATGTAGGTATGTAGTACATACCAGTGCTGGAAAGTACACTCCAGGTGCATGACTTTCTGCTGCTTCTGCGTTAAGCTTCAGCTGTCACATGTCTGAAGTGTCATGCGTTGCAATTGCGCCATCTCGGTTTTGGACACATAAAAAAACTAAAATTTCTAATATTAAACAGAAGCTAAAGATTTGATTATAAATTGACAACAATTTTGAATTTAAGCAGAATAGAAACTATTTTAACGTACTTATAAAATTTGAAAGACCTAATGGTTTTTTCATTAATACTAATTAATTTGACTTATATTCCAAGAACAATAAGCAGATGATATGACTATTTATTGACTTGAGCTACATACTACTACAATATATTATTGATCTCCAGTAGCAACAGCGATGCAATGGGAACTGATCAGTTCATCTAAAAATTGGCTTAATTGTAAGAAATCGACGTATTTTCATAAAAATTTCAAGCTTTTATGCAAGAATTTTTAATTAAATTTTAGTATAATAAAGTGTAAGTTTGAAGAGGCTCAAAATTCCAGCTGATTTCTGATAATTTTTCCCCTGAGGAAATTGAGCCTATAAAAACAATCCTGCATTACATTGAAAATATTGAAATTTCGGTAAAAATGTTCGATTTTTTATAAATTTTACACAAAGATTCAAATATTGGTTTACATGATATTTGTTGTAAAATTAACTACATTTTTTAAAAAATTTATGAAAATTAAAAAACAAAATAAAAGTAGTCAAAATTAGTAGGTTGTTAGGTGAAATGTTTGAACTACCCATCTGGCACTCCCCAAGTAGCAAAAAAGCGTTGTTTTAATATCATTTTGAGACCTCTAACAAGTAGAAATCGACAGCCAACTAGAGCTGTTGCTGTAATGGAGAAGGTTGATGAGATTTATGTTGGCGTACTGCACCAAGCTATCAAAGAAATGATTACCCAGTGACCTTAATCGTTTAGCTGCCAAACCCGGATATTTGCAGAGAAAGTGCTCAACAGTCTTCTTCTTTGAAAGGCCCCCACAGCTTCTGTAATGGGGCTTAAATGATAAACCCAGCTTTTCCGTGAATATGCCGATCGTCCAATGGCCGGTAAACAC
>JAYXIM010056108.1:0-116994 GCA_037575425.1 Anastrepha fraterculus | reverse complement strand
AAAAAGATTCAGTACGGAACCAATTTAGCCATTATTTCTTGTTTAAAATATACCTGGGCTTAGTCGGGCCAGTATTTATTGCTTAAACTAAAAAATTGGATAAATAAAATATTTTTGGATTTAGTCTAAATATAGAACCAGCAATTTAAAATTCAGAACGAAAAATGCTTTAATAATTTATTATTAACACTCTACTTACCTTTAAGCAATCTTTTGAATATTTTGATAAATAATTCAACATGACTGGCAGAGATCTCGAGATTATCATTTGAGATGCTTGCATGAAGATAAGCCATAACCAAATCGAAACAAACGTCTTCACTTTCTCCAACGTGATTTGATACCAACTGTTTAATTTGTAGAAAATATAAATTTATCATAAATCATTTATCATATTACCCCTATTTACATGAAACACTGAGATGCATTGCCTTTTTGAGATCAACGACATAGGCGTGAATACGTCCAACGAGCTATGTAAAGTATTAAGGGTATTCATCTAAAAGCGTAAAATCCATGCAAACCTCATAAATCGTATAAGTTTACCACAGACTAAACTACCTGTCAAAATTTGTATGAAAATTCATTTCAGCTTATTGGGTATGGGAAAAAGTTTCCGTCCTTTCTTAGCCAAAGTTATGAATTACTCAAACAATGAAATAATACAGGATATTATGTGAAGTATGTGCCATTGGAAGCCACAACTTTACTCCATCTTTCAGGCAGCATACGGATTCCTCTAACGAAAAATTCAAGTTCTTTTGCCTTGATCCATTCATGAGCCAGTTTGCGATGCTCCCGTAAGAAGTGAGCCGCTCTCCAATAAGGGCTGACTGCTGATCGGAACAGATGGTGATCCGAAGGTGCAATGTCTGGGGAATACGCCAGTGATGGTTTCGGATAGTTTAAGAAGTTCATAATAGATGACACCCTTCTGATCCCACCAGATGCACAACATAACCTTTGAAGCATGAATATTTTTTCGCTGTTTCTGTTGTTGTAGCAGCATAAACATTCCCCATATATGTATATACTGGGAATGCTGCTGAAGTGACAGTCCATGGACAGATATAAATCCGGGTCAATCCAGTTACATAGAACCGACTGTCGTGGACCTGGTTCACCTAGCAGGCTCCAACATTTTCGACGCTTAGGGTTATCATAATAGATCAATTTTTCATCGCCAGTGACGAAGCGATGCAGAAAATCTTTTCTTTTCTGCCGTTCAAGCAGCATCTCATACGTCACCAAACGTCTCTAGATATCCCTCGCCTTCAATTGATGTGAACCCAGTTACCTGGTTTCTGGGCCATTCCCTTCGCGTGCAAACGTTTACCGACGGTTGATCTGCCAACATTCAACTTAAGGGTTCGACATGCGTCTTCATCCAATAATTATTGTAGTTGAGTATCTTCGAATTTTTTCGATGCCCCTTCGCGATCTTTATCACTCACGTCGAAATTGCCACTTTGGAAGCGACGAAACTACTATTTACAAGTTGTGTTTGATGGAGCGTGATTACCGTAAATATTGATAAATATACGACACGTTTCAGCTGCACTATGAAGCATGACTTCCCGCAAATGCTGTTTTTTCGGGACGAACGTAGACATATTTGACGTCAGATAAAAAGGATCTTTACGCTTTAAACGAATGTTATTTACTGCGATCGAGACCTCACATAGGCATCTTCAAATCACCAATATATTACTAGAGCGAACACAAAAATAGTACCAGTAGCGACCATTTCTACGAGGACGGAAACTTATTCCCATGCCCAATAGTGTAAAGCCTGCTTCCTACAGTAGCAAATTATTCACTCAAGAAGTATTCATACCTATTTCATCTTGGTTAGGTCTACATAAAGACTTAGACAACTACCAGAATTACATACCTGTTGCAGTTCACTATTTTTAAATACCAGATGCAGTACATTTGTTAGACCAGATAGGACATGTTTCTTGACAATGGCGAAAACGTTGCTCTTTCGCAGAAAACTTGGAGGTCTAAAAGATTTAATCAAAACTACTTGTATTGAAAATAAACAAAAAAATCTTAGCATAAATAGAGGAAACTGTTGATTCATTATAATAAATATAAGGTTTGTAAGTAGCAGTGCCAAAGTCATTTGTCTCATTAATCAGTTCACTGGCATAGATAAAGTTAAAAATCTTTTGATTTGAAATGAAAATTGGCGGCCTGCGGAGTGTTTACGGAGAAATGAGTGTGAAAAATTTCTTTATTTACTTAAACATATCTGTTAACTCTTTCCTTTGCCTGAAACTGAGGAACATCGTGAGAGGTCATGAAAGTGATAGCTTTTAAATTCTTCACTGATTTTTTTTTTTTTTGTAATTTAATATTTTTATAACTTTTATACTTTAATTTAAGAACGAATAACGAAATAAATGTACATACTTGGTGCCTTATACAATTCTAAAGCACATCTTACGACTCAGTTGGAAATTAAGTTTGGATATTTTACAGAATTTATTTTGTTGGTTCCTTGCAGAGCCGAACGCTTTTAAGCAACTCGTACATGCTTTATATTGAAATATATATTTTTTAATTAAAACACACATACAATAAAACACAGAATAAACACACAAACTAAAATAAATACTGAAAATTTTCATATGCAAATTTTAGAGTGGAAAATTAGGGCAGAAGTGCCCAAAAAAAAAATGTTTAGTGCCTCTGACCAACGATATATTCTTCGAAAAGTGAAGATGAATCCAAAATTAGATGTAGACGTTCAGCAGGAATGAGGAAAAATATGCAATGCTGAAAGTATCCGTTGCCTGCCTCGTGCACACGAGCGTCAATGGACCGAGTTTCTCGTCAGACGACGTTTATTAGCAAAAACAACCAAAGATGCCGATTAAAATTCGGACATGTTTGCAAAGCCTTGGTTTTTTGAAACATGATCATATTTTCCGACGAGTCAAAATTCAAATTTTTGGCTCCGGCGGCATGTCTTACGATTGGCAAAAGAAGAATTCGGAACTTAATAAAGAAAGCCTTAAAGCTTATATAAGGCATGGCAGGGGTAGTGTAATGATATTTGCAAATTATAATAACGAAGGCATGAACGAAAAAGTACAACACCAAATATAATATTAAGAGACCACAGCAACATACTGGGTCTTAGAGACAAAAGGTGAGTAAAGTGTTCGTTGTGTTTGTAAAATGACTGATTAATTTGTGAAATTAAAGCCTCACGCGCAACTTTCGGCTTAATAAAGAGGTATTTTGCTATGCGCTAAGCGAAATTTTTCCGGAAGTAAAGGTTTATAGAAATATGTACAAGCAATGTGCTGCCAATTGGGTTCGAGTTTTTATCACATCTGTATAATTACGTTCCCACATGATAGCTGTCAAACAACGTATATACCGTAAGTATTCCAAATGTTTTTCTAAGTTTATAAACTTCATTTATGGTAATTGTACGGTTCTAGTATTGTAATACTTACGTCATCGCTAAGAGCAAAATATCAAAAAAGTCTTTGGCGACTGGGAAGTCTGAGTGCTGAAAAACTGTTGTCATTTTATGTAATATTCTTAAATAAAAACCAGTGACTCGCAAATATTGCTCCACATTTTGGACATCCTCTTTTAGTTCCTACGAATCAAAGAAAAATATAATTCTCACAATAACTCGCATATGTAAGCAGTTATAAACTCATATATATTATGTAGAGGATACTTAGCCTAGCTTCTCCTCCAATTTCGTGGTGTGTGTTTTGGTTTTGTTTTTTTTGCATGTTATTTTGGAAAATCTTTGATTTTGAGGTACAGTGTTCATATTATTTCGTAAGCATAAGTGAAATAAAAATAAAGCAAAATTAAAAACATTTGTACAGCATTGATTTTTAATAATTTTACGAAAAAAGTCAAATGAATAAAAAAACGTACTCTCAAAAAGTTGCAAATTATAAAGTTATGAATTATCTTTGTATTGTTCTGCGTTTTTCGTAAATGGCATTAACCTCCACAATAAGCACACAACAGATTGAAGGAAAAGTTTAGCTTTTTCAATACTATTTTTTTTAATTAGTATTATTTACCTTCTTATAAATTGCAAGTATATTCCTTTCCACTTCGTGTATTAAAACACTCATTGGCAATTTCGGCCAATGCGACTCTCCCAAAACTTTTTTATAATCAACATATCCCACAGTGAATTTTGTCACATACTTCCATGCTTCGATCTTCGTTTTTATATCTATAAACGAATCCTGTGTGATATTTAAGCATACCGCATTTATAACTGTAACATACAACATATAATTATGCTTTATACAAATGTGCGGAGAAATATTGGTTCATTTGCTTACAAGGGACAATAGCACAATAATCCATAGAACTCATTTTCTCTCGACACTCCAAGCTATCCCACACCAACTTAAGCGAATAGTTATGCAGCGTGTTTATGGAGCCTAATTGGGATTTCCAATCGACTTTACTGCCACTGAAAAAATCGAGTTATGTAAAACAATATCACATAAACCTACCGACAGAGGTACAAACTTTATTCGGAAAAATGTGCAACTTTTTTGCACAGTACCCAAAATAAACTGTAGAAATAAGCATATACCAGTTAAATGGACTTTCTTCGCATCTGTGTGCAACTGTTCAAGAAACATAGTTGATGCTTCCAACCAGGACCGCAGCTGGCAATATGTCCCATCCACATCTGTTTCACTGTACACCTTAACAATAGAAATTACATTGAAAAATAACCGATGGCGCTAAATATATTTTTCACAATACATACAAATTTATCGAAGTAATTCTGACAGCACAGCGTTAAACGCCTCCAATCAACTTCGCAAAAGTTTTCAAAATTGTAAACAATTCTCAATTTACTCGTCCACAATGTAAGTACTTCACTGGCAGTCACCTGCCCCTGCTCCACTGCGTCAGCACATATGCTGAAGGCGTGATCTTTCGAAACATTAGCCGAAATAAATGTAGGATCTGAGTTTAAAAGATATGCGAAATTTATGTTTGTATTTTCGCACCCTTCCATCATTATCTTTTAAAATATAATTTGCAAATCGCGGGCTACTAGCAGAGATGTGAATGAAGGTAAAAAGTCGATAATTTTGTTTCGAAATCTAGTGCCTATAATAGATACATTCACATATGGCAGATTATCTGCCCTTTCAAGGTTAATTCCTTAACTCGTAATTAAAAAAGGGGACTAGCCGCACAAGATTCCTCCACCACAATCCTGGATTTGGTAATAATTATAGGATTATTACGATACCCGTCGGTATGCAACTCTATGTTTTCGATTATTTTCAATGTGCAAATTTAAGGCTTCTAGCACCGCAAAATTCTTCCACAATTTCGTCTTGTCAATATTTCCTATTTTATACTTTTGAACTCTTAACAGGGCAATTAGGTGTCACTGAAGTTCACACCAAAATTTTATACAGTTCGCCCTTTAGGAAAGATTACTATGAAATTCTCCGACATTTGCTGAGTTTTTACGCGAAAACAGTCAATAACTTCGTTTTCTTAATTGGCGCGATAACTACTTAAGCGATTTTGGTCAAGTTTATCAAAATGCGTCAATCGTTTCTTTCTCGTGCTAATCGGCGCCGGTTGGAAACACCAAATGAAGGCCAGTCCTACCTCTTCCTCTGCTACCATCATCTCATCTGGTACCGCATCGTAACAGTCAATATCAGGCATCGAAATTCTCATGAAATAAATGGTGCTCACCCATATCGTCAGAAAATTCAGAAAAACGGTCATTTCATATGGAAGTGCCTACTAAATTTATAAGAAAGAGGTTTCAACCAAACTTTCTATAGGTTAAGCGCCGTATAATCACGAAATATGGTTTTGTATTTGGTTTTGCCTTAGGTTTGACAGCCGCATCTCACATAGCGATACCACTTGGACCACGAAAAGGGTATGTTATGAGCCTTAGTATTATCAAAAATGTCATGAAAAAGCTCTTATAAAAAATATCTGCCGTTCGGCATTGGTTTAAAACTGTAGGTCCATTTGTGGAATAATATCAAGACGCACTCCACAAATAGGAAGAGCTCGGTCCAACACCCAAAAAGGGAGTAAGCGCCAATTAAATATAGTCTAAAAATGAATAAGATCAGAACAGCTAATTCGATGGGCGTCCTAAGCTGTCATATAAAAGAAATTTTATTGAAGCCATCGAATTAGCTTTCCAGCGCATCATCGTTTGTGATGAACGTCGAATCCTCTATCTGACATCTACAATAATTATCATTGCGTAACTAATTTGTTGAAACCAGCGCAGCTGAGATCTGATCTGCTGTTTAGTTTAGCTTTTTGGATCGCAGTTATTAATGTTAAGTTCTTAATTCTGAACTTTTATGCAATTTCACTCTTTCCTTACAGTTAAAGTACAAAGTCATGAGCCCTCGGATCCGTGGGCTCGATGTAAGATTTATGCGCTTCCCCAAGTTGCTGGTAACAGATGCTTAAAAAACCTTTTCTCCTGTGTTCTTCACCGCCCTACACTCCATGGTAACTCCTGGTAGAAACAAAGCAAAAAATTACCTTGTGGAATGATGTTTATTATGGTTTCATAAGTCCCTTATATCCAAATATATTTACCAACATAAATAGCAAACGAAAACACTTAAATCCCACACTATACAATACTAAAAAAATTTTTAATAAAAAATAAAGTAATGAAACCGAAATTAGATCCGATTATTTTTTTTTTTTTTTAAATGCTCATCGTTTCTTTGATTTTTAATAATGAAAAATAAAAAAAAGTGGTAAACTGTTTCCCGGAAACGATTGGCTCTTCCCATTCCTCAATAACTATTTAGTATTTGTATCTGTATATAGCAACGCCAGCAACACCAATTAAAATAGATCCCATCAAATAGCCTATGAGTTTCAGCTGAAAAGAAAAATGTAATAGTTTTTTATTTGAAAAGGACCAAATTCAAAAGCAAACATTCGACATGGCTTAAGTCGGGGGCAGAATTTGGTACACTGAGTGATCTTCACAAATCAGCATCGATTTGTTTCTGTTTCTGTTTGTTCAACAGGTTCTAACTTGGCTGTTTTTAGTCAATACTGATTTCAGGTTGACTGTATATATACAGATTTTACAAACGCTTTTGATACTGTGTCTCGTTCCATCTTAATTAGTAAATTAGCTTGCTTTGGATTTCATGCGTTTTTTTTTTTAATGGGTTAAATCCTATCTCTCTAACAGCGAGGCATTGTCACCAATGATGGCTCACCTACTTGACCTATTTTGGCTTTTTCCGGGGTTCTTCAGGGAAGTATCATATTTTAGGCCATGTACTATTTGTTCTGTTTATTAAAGATTTGGTTGCTTTTCTTACGCTAACTTTTTGGTTTATGATGATTTAAAATTTTTTTTCTTTAATAAAAGATCTGAATGACATGCATAAACTGCAATCTGATATTGATAATTCGCATCTCTGATGTACTACGAATGAACTTTCCTTGAATATTAAGAAATTAAAATCACATTCACTTTTCATAATGTTTTGTTGCCTCGGTACAGTATATCTAACACTTTTTTGAAACTGTTGATGAAACAAAAGATCTTGGCATTATTTTCTCAACGAATTTCTTATTTAATAGTCGTATTGGCCTTTTTGTTATGTAATCTTATTCAACATTAGGCTTTGTTAGGCGGAACTGTGCACAGTTCTTTGATCCGTATACGTTTAAACTGCTATTAACATCTTTCGCACGTTCCAATTTGAAATATGCTACGCTCGTCTTGAGACAATATCACAGTAATTAATCGCATCGAGCGTGATCAGCTCTTCCTTAAATTTGCTTTGCGATATTTGCATTTTTCTGAACCTACGCCTTCTTATAACCCTCGCTTGCCCCCAATAAGCTTCAAATCTCTATTCGTTTAGCAAGACCGAGCGGTAAAACTTACACATACATATATCCTTAATGAAGGATTTTTTTATTTTTTATTTTTCAATGTAAACCTCCTTTCCACAAAAAGATCTTTAGATTTTTCTTTAAAAACATTTTCTACGGCCACCTTTACTCACTGCCGACCGAAAATCTTTATCAGTATAGCTAATTTTTTCAATTTGGAAGCAAGAAAAGGCTCTGTGTCCAAGCTGTAACGGCTATTTCAGAAAGTGATGAGTCATAATTTTCAATGCAGACTTTTCCACTTTGAATTTCCCACTTTTTTCATTGGACTCTTGACTGACTCTGACTCATACTGACAATTGTCTTCTGTATGTCAAGCGGTGCCCAGCGCGTTCTAATTTTTTCATGTGTACAGTGCTTCAAATTGCAATAGTTTCCAGTATCATTACTTGTACCAAATAAAAAAGGGTTTTTATTATAACGAGTCACGCAACTAGTGTTATCAGAAGAGAGATGATGGGTCCTTTTGGCTCGAGCTTATCAAACTGTATTACTAAACAGTACCTTGACGGATCAAGATTAGGGAACATAGGTCAGCCAGGTCATCTAGGCTTTTCGAATTAAGATGCTATATTACCCTGCCTGCCGACGACCGACCGCTAATTAAAAAGCATTTTGATGTTTTATGCTCGGTGTGAGCATCGAATAAAAGATATACTGTGCGCCAGCACATAAGTCACACAATACATATTTTGCAATTACACTGTGGAACAAATTCAGGTGAGCAAAAATTAGGTCCATTCTGAGAGTGGCGGGTGAAAATAGAGGCGAAATTAGAAGACCCGTATCGCGCCGTTTTTTTATGTTAGTTCGAATTTTTTTTTAATCGGCTTTCGAAGTTCGGAATCGGAGCCGATTTTCGGTATATTGTTTCATAAGTACCACAAAAATTTTCGAAACCAATTTTTTCAAAAATTGTTATTGTTCCACAGGTCTCTAGGAATAATGTGGCTTTTACAGATTGAAAAAATATCAATTAGTCGACGAGTTATAGCCAAAAAACCATATAAACAATTTTGCTCCGATTTCAAACTTCGAAGGCCGATTAAAAAAAAATTCGAACTAACATAAAAAAACGGCGCGATACGGGTCTTCTAATTTTGCCTCTATTTTCACCCGCCACTCTCAGAATGGACCTAATTTTTGCTAACCTGAATTTGTTGCACAGTGTAACCGCAACAAGAAAAATAGCTTCTTTTCATAGTTTACTTTGTTTATTTTTACTAAAAATTCATTTTCCTAACATGAAACTGAATGTAAAAAAGTCAAATAACACTGTGCAACAAATTCAGGTTAGCAAAAATTAGGTCCATTCTGAGAGTGGCGGGTGAAAATAGAGGCGAAATTAGAAGACCCGTATCGCGCCGTTTTTTTATGTTAGTTCGAATTTTTTTTTAATCGGCTTTCGAAGTTCGTAATTGGAGCCGATTTTCGGTATATTGTTTCATAAGTACCACAAAAATTTTCGAAATCAATTTTTTCAAAAATTTTAATTTTTGCACAGGTCTCTAGGAATAATTTGGTTTTTACAGATTGAAAAAATATCAATTAGTCGACGAGTTATAGCCAAAAAACCATATAAACAATTTTGCTCCGATTTCGAACTTCGAAGGCCGATTAAAAAAAAATTCGAACTAACATAAAAAAACGGTGCGATACGGGTCTTCTAATTTCGCCTCTATTTTCACCCGCCACTCTCAGAATGGACCTAATTTTTGCTCACCTGAATTTGTTCCACAGTGTTATAGTAAGCAATTTCAACATATTCCGTCAAAGTCACTAACTTTTAACTTTTAAAATTTTGCCCTCTTAAAGTAACCCTTCAAAAACAACATCTAACAAAAATTAAAAATTTTTTTCTACCCTTTGTTTGCAAAACTCAAATTGTACTTCTTGCGAAAAGAAAGCTGAAATAAAGACTTACAGGTTTGTCGAATGTTTGCTTTTGCGTATAAATGATTTTTTACTATTATGCACTTACCTTCGAACTCTCCATGCTTTGTTGTTTTCGTGGTTGTTTGCACTTCTGCTCAAGCTTTTTCGCCTGGCCAAGCATTTTTTGATACATTTCCTTTTCATTGTGTTCTTCTCTTCGTGCTTTAATTATTAACTTTGCTAAGTCCTACAGAGCATTTAATTAAATTAGTTCGGCTACATTAGAAACTTCAATTGATCTCTAACCTGTTGAATAGCTTTGCTATCCGGTTCCAGGGTAGCGGCTTTTTGCAGTAAACTAATAGCACCTTTTGTATCTCCTTTCCCCTCAAGAATCTGTAAGACAGTTTTAGTATCATAGATGTTTGTTAGCACTCCACATTACACTTACTCGACCTTTCCGATACAAAGCTTTGGAGTTATTTGGCTGACAACGTAGAACATTCTCTACCGATTTCAAAGCGGCATCAAAAGCAGATATTTTTATTTGAGCCATTGCCAAGTTATTGTACACAATCAATCGATCCTCCAGTAAAGTTTGCAAATCGCTATTGGAAAGCTGCATAACAAAAATTATGTAAATGTTACCATGTTTTATTTTTGCCCACAATATTATTTACTTCTAAATCTTCTTTGTCCAAAGCGGCATCGGGGTCGCCATCGCGATCATCCAAGTAATCTAGTGCGCGCCTATACAACTGAATTGCAGTATTGAATTCATTACGATTGTACCAGAAATTTGCGCGTTCCTTTTTACTTGTTCTATATAATTTATACGATTAAAAAAAATATATATTTTAAACAAATAGCACTAACCCATATTTTCTGCGTATTTCCAAAGATTTTAAGTCAGAGAAGTCTTCACTTTTAGAATCTAATAAATGCACTTCATATATTAGCTGTGGAAATAAGTAAAATATTAAGACATTTTAGAAATTATCACTTTAAACATTTCATACTTTTGAGTCGGGTGGTATGCTTGCACTTTCATTTGTATCGTTTTTAAAACCTAGGTTCCCATAAGCGAATCTAGCATCGATCGATATTTCTGCAACCTCTCCAACGTTCATTAACGGAATCGCCATGTCCAGTCCTTGCACAACCTAAACACAAAAATACCCCTAAGTATATGTCAAACAGTACAGTAAAATAAATTTTGAGACCTCAAAATCGCCAACATGTAATTGAAAATTTTCCCTTTGTTCAACCACGGTTCCATTCGCTAATTTTCCGGTGAATGTGATTGTAACCAAATCACCTCTTATTGGACGCCTATTTGTTTGGCTCTGTTTTATAATACGTTTAACCAATTGACCATTTCCTAATACATCACAGGGCTCTTCGTCGGAAACAGCACTTTCATCCTCTTTAGTTTCGGTATTTTCCTGCAATTCTCTTTCGATTTTAGACCCGGCAGCGACATGACTTTTTTCTTCTCTTCCGTTATTATCAGAGTCTTTATCCGTATCTGCATATGTTGACTTCGTTTCACCTTCATTTATATTAGTAAGGTCCTCAAACGAACTATTGCTCGATTTTTCGGTATCCATAGTACTCTAAATTTTGAGAAATTTTTAGTTTTTTTCCTATTAATATTGCCTAATTCACCATAAATTAACCCGCTACCGATTATGTTAAAAAGGATAGGTAGAATATTCGAAAAAGTGCCAATTCTCTGATTTCGCAGAGAAAGATCCCACAAGATTGTACAAGTAATACAAAATTAATAATATATTATTTCAAAATATCAAATAAATGATCCATACCGCGAGAAAATACTGTTAAACAAAAGAATTTATAGAAAGTCCAATTTTTTCCTCCGTCAGCAAAGAGTATTCAGCAACCCAGCTGCTCAGCGTTATGTCAATTTGTAGTAAGGATACAAGACTGATATCGAGCTGCCGATATCAATATTTTTAGTCTGATTGCCCATCACGAAACTAACGTATCTGTTGTCAAAATGAATCGTTTATGTTTAGACGATAGATGTTTATTACCAAGACGCTTAAAAATTGAAGAACAAATGCTAAAACTTCCACGGGGAAAACAAAAACGGAATAAAAAAAAATTATGAATCAGTACATTTTTAATATTTTAAAAACGTATATGCATATATATAAAAAATATGAACTAATGAAAAGGTGGATGCAGACATAAGCAATTGTCAAAGCAATACAAGCGTCCATTGGACCTTAGTAGAGAAATGCAAATATCGTTGGTTATATTTGATGTATTCACAGTTCGCTGCAAAAAGAGTTCACATCAACATTTCATAACATAGTAAATTCGGAGTATGACTTTGCATCAATTTAGTTATTTTATTTTATTTCATATTTGAAGTAAAGTCTGAGAATGTATGAAATATTTACTTTTCATTGCGATATTAAAATGCCGAACCTAAGTGAAGAATGGAAATTTAAAGTGAGCAAGTGAATGATTCAAGTAAGTATTGATTTCAAACATTTCATATGTAACGATGAGAATGAAGAGGAAATAATATTTACTTTTACTATGAAAAATGCACAAATACTTAAAAATTTACGAGCAACTCATTTTTATGCACCGAATATTGGATTGGTCAGTCCAACAGCAACATAACTCGTCAGATACTAGTTGTTAAAATCAAATAATTCAACTATGTAGTTCAAAATAGTGAGGTGTAGTCACCGATCGTTGTGTTCCAACTCATCTAATGGTAGACCAAGAAAAAATGCTCTTTCGACAGTCTAGGTCCAGAGGCAGAGGAGTGTTAAGTGAGTATGTAAATAGGTAGTTAGTATCTTGCGTGGTACCTTCTCATATGGAACATGAGTTGAGTATGACGGGGTCGATTGTGGATTGACTCGCCTGGGAGACGGCTCAGGGCCAAGCAAATGTCTGTCTCTTTAGTCTTCTCGGGCGATCGATTTTTGAATATCATCTAAAAGCGTCTTAAGCCGTCGACAAGTCCAAAGCTACTAGAACAGTCCTCCCGCGGGGGGTTATGGTTAAGCCTGGGTGTTTATTGCGGGTCATGCTGTAGTGGTACTGTGATGTGAGACTGTGTTGATGTGTAGCTGGCCACATCTTTCATGTAGAGTGGGAGTAGAACGGCTTCAAGTGTCTTCGCTGCTGGGGAAAGAAGAATTACCGAACGATAGGATTCTCCTTGGTTGACGTGTTTCACAAGTTTCAGTGGTGGGACCATTCTCTCTGCTTTCTTTTAAAATGCCGTACGATGGTTTAGAAAATTTCACCAGGTATATTTGTCACACTTTGCGTGACGACAACCTCAATGATTTCCTACAAATTGAATCACAGCAAATATACTCTTGGAGCAAGCGCACGATACAGAGAATACAGAAGATGATGAGATAGTAACTTGTATTCTATCATTCTTGTAAGCAAACCTTTTGCTGTTTAAATACAATTTGCGGCAAACTTGGTGGAAACGTATTGTTATGTGTACATATTTGCCTTTTAGCAACTCAAATATGTACACATGTAACACGAATTTTGCATGTCGCTAAACAGACGATGCGATTGTAAACAACATACAAACACGAATCAGTGTTTTGACGAGATCATTTTTATAACATAGTTTAAACGACTATCGCTTCAAAATTAGTGATATATGTTCTGTTTATATTTTATTGTAAATCTTCGAACCATGGCAACTCTCAAGAGTTATTATTTTCTTGCACTCAGAGTTTCCAGCTTCGTGTAGACTAAAATTATAATAAGGGCTTTCACACCGAATATGTAAAATTTTATTCGGTACTCGGTAACTCGTAACGTTCTTTGCCTATTTTTCCAGGGTGCCAGACCAAATAACAATAACAAAAAATAAGAGCCAAAGTAATTACAAAATAGAAAATATATTAACTTGAGAAAAGTGAACGAACTTTTTGAAATCTACTATATATTTTTATATGTAAAATTAAGGGTACAAGCCAGTATATGGCGCAATTCATTAATATACTTAAGTAAGTAGTTGGCAGCGGCCGCCGTAGCCGAATATTTTGGTGCGTGACTATTATTTCGAGGTGCACAGGTTCGAATTTCCGGGCATAAAAAACCAAATGATAGACAAAGTTTTTTCTAACAGTGGTCGTCCCTCTTAGACATCAGACAAACCTTCGAGAGTATTTCTCCTATGAAAACTCATGTCATAAAAAACCTTCTGCTATTCGGGGTCAACATTATCAAACTTGTTTGATAACACATATAAGTTTACTGGGTAAATCGGCAATTTTAAAGACACAAAATAAATGACAGAAGTTAGCGGATAACGAATTCAATTAACGTTAAATAAGTTTTGGTGTTACTATGATTCAGTCTCTTATTATTTTCATATTTCGTATGCTTGACCTACGTTCCATATGAGAATGAAAATATCAAACTATTTATACATACATACATGCATTGCTTGAGGTCTACTGCATTTTAGAACAGTGTTCCCAATAAGAATTTTGGTAACCCTGATTGAAGACCAACTCACACATTTGCACTTTTCTTCACACATACTTCACTATACCGAAAACTGCTAGAATTTATTTTAGCATAATGGCGATTTCTTTTTGACAATTGGACGTACTATTGGCGCACGTGTTTTCCTACGCAACGTTCAGAAAAATTTAACAAAAAGAGGTGATTGTGTGAAAATAAATTATATTCTACAAGTAAAATACTAAAAGCTTTCATGTTTTATTGGTTTATTAGATGAATCCCGAGAAATTGAAAAAGTTGCAAGCGCATGTGCGTATTGGTGGAAAGGGTACTCCACGTCGCAAGAAGAAGATTGTGCACTCGACTCCTGCTACCGATGACAAGAAATTACAGTCGTCGCTAAAAAAATTGTCGGTGAACACAATTCCAGGGATTGAAGAAGTTAATATAATCAAAAATGATGGCACCGTCATTCACTTCAATAACCCTAAAGCACAGGCATCTCTTCCAACAAATACATTCGCTATTACTGGACATGGGGAAAACAAGTCTATTTCAGAAATGTTGCCAGGAATTTTAACACAGTTGGGGCCTCAGGACATCACACAATTGAAAAAGATCGCAACGGAATTCGCTAATAAAGGTGCCGCAGCTGCCGGTTTATCGAGCGTATCTTCAGCTGCAGTTGATGACGATGTTCCAGATTTAGTGCAGAACTTTGAAGAAGTGGCCATTGGGGGTGCATCAGCCGCTGCAAAAGGTGTAGATATCACTAGCACAACTGAGTCAACACCGAAAACTGAAGAGGTTCCTGTGGCCTAAGGAGGAGTTTTTAAGATCGAAAATTTAGGATTAGTGGTGCCGACATACGCAAACAACATCTACAAATTAAACATAATATATAAAACCTGGGATATAAGTAAGGGAAGACGACGAAAAGAAGGAAAATTCGTTAGTTATATCGATCAGACGTGCGTCTGTATTTGGAGTTGAGTTATGAAAAAGATTACAATTAACAAAACAACGTACTACACAAAAACATAACCAGAGAAGAACTATACTGTGAACCAATTAAATATTGAATGAAACTTTGTTTCTATCATAAAATACACAATTTTTGTTTTCACACACTAGAAGGTAATACATACATCATAGGAGGCGAAAGTAATACTCAGAAAATAGGAACCGAGAATAATTCCATAAAAGAATCATACTTAAAACACTCCAGTCGAAACATTACCAATACGAGTAGGCGTCGAAAGAAGAGTAAAACATAATGTGCATAAAGTTCAATGTTCAATGTTCTTGTATAAAATGTATTACTTTTATATTGAACATGTTTGGCATGTTAAAAGATGACTAGATTGGGCAACGCATTTGAAATTTGCCTTACTACTGATTTCCCCTTAATTTTGCATATTACACCTATTTATTTCCGCCACATTATTTGAATTTTTCCCCTTGTCGGAGGTAACCTAAATCTCAATCAAAATAATTTTTCAGGATAAAAGGAATTCCCCTCTAAACTGTTATATTAATTTTGCTTTTACGAATAAAATGGCATGGAATGAATTAAACTTTTGATCAAACTTATACCAAAACTACTGTTAATGTATTAATTTTTAGAAACCCCTAAAGGAATATGAATAAACTAATACAAAACATGAGTTACAAGTTAGATGACATTATTCTTGCTTAGTTGGTGGCTGGTGTGCCTTAAGATTTGACTGAGGTCAAAGTCACCAATAGAGTATTTTTGCGCATTACTCGGAAGCAACCCCTTATAGAACATTTGTCTATGGTACTTGGGTTAGAGAAAAGCATAAGGAAACTAAAAATAGAATTCTAACGATTAAAAATATCACACCGATATCGTTGATTGGGCTGAATTACTCGTTTGAATGTGTGCAAGATGAACTAAATATACATGTGGGTACACTGTTCACTAGACAGGGCTAGTTTACTGGATATACCCTGCAGTGAAAGCTAGCTTTTCATTATGCTTCCTTAAGTTTTTTTTTTATCAAGTACGTCCAACTATGGTACGAAAGGTAAGTTCCTTGGTAATGAAAAATCTCGATATTTTCACATACCAAAATCAAAAATTTAGGCTTCTATGAAATGAAAATAAAAGTTACTATTTGAATGAATACATTTCGCTCGCTGGATGGAAGAAATTCGAATATTCGGCTCTAAGGCCTTCAATTTACTATTACTCCCTGGTTTATTTACACAACATAATGTAAGTAGCTACGACCATCTCTGCATATTTAAAGTAATTATTTTGCATTGTGTCATTTTTCCAGCAAACTACGATATCCTCTATATGTATATGTATCAGAGATTAGGGTAGTGCATTAAATCTTTATAGCACTAAGTACATCAGTTGCACTAAATTTATTAGAAACAAAATTTTCATCAGCTTATGCAAAACATTTCTTCTCTACCACTAAATTTTGAGTGAAACATAATGACTATAACTAAATTTAGTGGTAATGAACAAATATGCACTACGCTCAAAAAGCGCGAAATTAGTCACTAATAAAGGGTGATTAATTTAGAGGTAACGGATTTTAAATCGAAATAAAACAATGAAAATTTTCATCGATTGGGCAATCTTTATTAGTTTTGTAAACAACCATTCATGACATTTAGTTTTTCAAGATAATCACTTTTACATGTTGGCCGCAACTGTACCTTAAATGCGGCAACACCAATTTTGAATAACTCACTGGAGAACTTCGGTCGGCATCTCGTGGATAACTTTAGTTGTGTTGGCTGCCAATGCCTCAATCGAAGCTGGTTTATCTACAAAGCATTTAGACTTTACATATCCCGGCAAATAAAAGTCCAAGGGTGTGATATCACGTGATTTTGGAGAGATAAATTGCTTACCGAAACGCCGAAGCAGTAAATCCATTGTTTCACGAGCTGTATGGCAAGTAGCGCCGTAGAATTACATAAATTGGCCTGAGCGCGCGATGAACACTTTTCATAGAGCGTCGATTTTCGTAATACGATTTGTAAATGTTTTTGAGGCGTAAGTCTCTCCTTAATGAAATGTCAATGAATATTAAAAAAAGTTATGTATTTAGTTTCACAGTAGTCATGATCTGTCAAAAAAAAACCCCTATTGGAAAAAATACCTCCAATCTGATCACCCTTTATAAGCAATTATTCGTTAATTATTAAACTATTTTCACCAAACTTTCAAGGAAAAGAAAATCTATAACGAATTAAACTTAATTCATTATTGAACCTGCGGTAACACCCTAGCTGGAACTGCCTGCTGAGCAGCTTGTTGTGCTCCATTACAGGGGGCATTTGTGCCTCATTGTGAAGGTGTTGCATAGGGGACATCAGGAGGCAACCGGTCGCTGTCCGAATGGCAATATTTTAGCATGTCTGTAACTTTATCCACTGCGTGTGAATAGTTCCAGGTGACCAGACAGACGCAGCATACTTTAGAACCTGCCGACCAATTGCCTTAAATGTCGATAGCAACAATTCTTTGTCTTTGCCCCAAGTGCTGCCGGCAAGCGATTTGAGGACCTTGTTGCGATTTTGGACTTAAGTGGCAATTGCGGTTGTGTGCGCCGAGAAGGATAGCAAACTGTCGAAGATTACACCCAAAATTTTGGGGTTGCTTACTGTCGGAATTTGTGTGTCATCGACTTTTACCTTGAGAGACAGTTTGACCTCCTTTGTCCAGGTGGTAAAGAGGGTCGCCGTGGACTTGGTAGGGGAAAGTTGGATATTCCTCGCAGTGAAAAAGCGAGAAAGGTCGGCGATATAGTTGTTCACTTTGGAACACAGGCCATCGATGTCATTGCCCGACGGCATTATCGTACAGTCGTCCCTATGGTCGTTGGGGGAGCTTCGTGCGGTACACTTTTCTTAATCTTCCCCTGCTTTGATGTTTGGTCTCGAAAAATCACTGACGAGTGAGGACTGCTCAGGTATTCGGGCTTGCTTTTCAACTTCTATGCCTTGAAAATTCCTCAACTACCAGAGGGAGTTTCACTAATCACATATGTATGCTGACAATTGCTTTATGACGTCCGGAAAAGACATTGAAGGCTTGTGTTCAAACATGAACGAATACCTCTTCAGATTTTTTCGCGTTTTCACTGCGAGGTATCTACAACTTTCCCTCACTAAATCCACGGAGATCCTATTCACCACCTGGACGAAGGAATGTTGAAGGTTAAAGTCACCGACACGCTAATACCGACTGTAAACAACCCTCAAATACATACAACCGCCTATTTGGTCACCTGGCACTAGTGACACGCAGTGGAAGAAGCTCCGAATCTGCCAGAATACAGCCACGGGATACCTGCTGATGTCTGCCTTAAAATACCTTCACAGCGAGTGTTCCCTGTTATAGAGCATAACAGGGTGCTCAGCAAGTAATTCTTCCCAGTCACGTGAGGAGGCATACATTTGACTACACTGTCGAGACCTAGGGCCAAACACATCTACTGAACACAACAGCCTATAGACAGGTCTTAAACGGCATTCATCAAGAGTTTCTTACCACCTTCTTAAACTCCCGCCCCCCGAATGTCATCATTGGAGTCCAAGCACTAAACATCGTTAACGAAGAGCTTCAGACACATGAAACCCGTGTCATTGCGTTCAGGATATTATGGTTGGCTAAACTTCTTTCTATCCGGAATCGACTCCGACATGCCCAACTTATGTCCGGCATGTGAAAGTACCCCGCACGATACTAACCACCCATTCACATACCCCCTTAAACCCACTCACCCACTATCCTTTCCTCTTTGGAACATGTTGTTTCTTCGGCCTAACGTTAAATGAGTTAGACCATAACGACCGATGACTACACTGTACCGACGGGGCTTGATGAACTGATACAACAACAACAACGTAAATATACAGACATCATCCGTTGCCAACAAAATCAAATGAAAACAAAACCACCGGTTTAAGTTAATTCGATTGCAGTGGAAGCGCTTGGTATTTTTAAAACTAGTCAGAGTTTTTAACAGCAGTTAAGGTTTTAGTAGAAATAGCCCATACGTTATCAAGATGCATATGCCAAGATGTGCAGAATGAATAGAACTTTACTACTAGAACTACTTTCGCAGTTTTTACTATAATGTGGCAGTTTAGATAGCACTGTACTTTATTTTATTTCGATTGGCAAAATATATACCATCAGGCAACATTTATTCAAAATGTCAAATTATTTTTTGCCGTCATCAAATAGTTAAAGTTGCGAAATTGTTAGAAAGAGAGCGTCGAAATTGCCAGCAAAAGCGGAAACCAAAATAAATAGGTTTTTACAATAATTTTCCAACTGTATTTATTGACTGTCTTATGTAGTAAGTAAATATACAAAGTATTGAGCTGCGCAAACAAACACAAGAAAGTTCCAAGTATATATAAAAATCTCGTTACCACGTCACGTCAAATACGGAAAATCTTGTAATTATTGCTTGCAAAATATACCATAAAAGACAATGAATTCTGAAAGTGCTTGATCCTGTGGGGTTTTTGCTTATTTATTTTCCGACGCTTTCTAAAAATAACTGCATTTTTAAGAAATAAGTTGGGTATCAGCAATGTTATGTAAATAAAATGGACGCTCAACATATTTGTTGTATATATCTATATACACCCATTGATAAATATGATCGCCACTTGGCTTATGTACTGTTTAAAGAGACAGCAGCCCGGAAAATAATCGCAAAATGATGTGTGGATTTAAATACATTAGAAAAACAATTTTGGGAACAAGAATAGGCATCGCTTTGTTGTTAAAAAAAAAAGATTCACTAGAACTTTTATGCTGATTACAACGGTACTAAGACTTTTATGGGGGGCTTAAAAATGGAGAAGATAGATATCCAAGGTCAAAAGTCAATTTTACGCATTTTAAAAATTCTAATATCTCAAAAACTACTCGATCATTTACAAAACTAGGAACGTCATTAGAACGGTAATTTATGTAACGGAAATATAGATGTAAAAACTCCTTTTGTATGCAGTCAAAAACAGAGTAGGCATGTTGAATTTCAAATGAAATGTAAATGAATATACTTTTTAGTGGAACTATGTACATATATTTGAATTATGTTAATCGGGAGAATTTTAGAAAAAAATCGTTTATGCAACTGTTTTTGTATTTTTTTATTCATACATTTTTTTCCCTCATAAATTTGCTGTTTTTTAATTATTTTGCAAATTGTGTACTTGGTTTGTAACGGTCTAGTAGATCTTAAAGACATCTCCTCCATTTTTACTTTCCGCAACATAAATAGTACCGTACAATTTCCGTTGCAATAAGCATACATAAATAGTTCTATCGAACTTGAATTTTTGGTTTGGTAACACAATAAATGTGTGGGGCTGCAGTGACAGTCCCTGGCCGGGTTGTTCTGGCCGAGTGTGGAACAAAGTGTTTGCCAATAACAATTACATAAAAAATGAAAATACATATATAATATTTTTACTTGTTTGGTATCCTTTAAATAACCTTCTTCATTGGATCGGAACTCATTTCCCTCCATTCTTCGATCCGGTGTTTGATACAGTGTCTGTAATAATTTATACGTATGTAATAACAACACAGCCGCCGTAGCCGATTGGGTTGATCCATTGTCCGAGTTTGAAACCCGCTATGGACACGGGGCAAAAAACTAAAAACTTATATGTAAATGTATGTGTAAAACTTGCATAGTAGATCTTTTAGCGCGCTTTACTGGAATAGAAGTCTCCGATAAAAATAAAAAAAACCATAAAGATATCCGCACAAAATGTAAAATTTCCATACGAAACTCTAAATTGGACAGTGAGTAAATGTAACCAAATAAAAGTCGAATACTCTTTCAGTCTTAAATAATGCGTAAGTAAACGCTGACTTTTCTTTTTCTCTATGCCGGTATTTAGTTCGAGGTTGCATTCCATTACTTTTTCAAAGTCGCGAATTTTGTCAAACACTCATCATTCGGACCATGCTGTATAAAATGGTTTTCGGGCACAGTAGCGGCTAATGTGTAACACTTGATAAAGATCTACCGTATTCTTACTCACTTTCAGCTCCATCGTTGTTAGTTAGATGCAAAAATTCAATAAAAAATATGTGTAAATGCTGTGTAAAAAAGAAAACTGAGAGTTAAAAAAGTCCGCGTAAAAACAAACTGCGTTAAAAGGATATCAACTGTATTAAATATTTCATCATCATTGCTGGTTACTTATTCACTCAATAGCCAGCTTACATGAAATTAATCTGCGTTGCATCATTCTTTCCAATGAAAGGGTATATAAGCGTTGCAATTCAATACGACCGCTTTCATTTTGTGATTGACCACACAATGAATACTACGTTGAAATCAAATCTAAATTTGCTGTTGTGCTTCGAAATTGGGTGGGGTGTTATAAAATAAATTTTATTTTGTAAACCCATTTACACTATCCAACGCATTCACATAAAATTACCTTTTTACAGATAAACAGTTGGAAAGTAAATAGAGGAACAATTTTTGACAGGTGAAATGAGTCTGGATGTATCGAATGATCAGAAATTTTTTAGAAAAAAATAAGTCGAGCCGTATAAACAGAGAATAACTTTCTAACGAAATTATGAGTGAGAGCAATCCCTTATCACCGGTCGATGGACGCAGTGCCGCTGAGTTTACATCAGCATATGCTGTTGATGATTTCGAGCGTCTCCACAGCCCTAAAGTTGATTATTCAAGTATTTGTGGTAAGAAAGTGTTAGTTAGTCCTACGGAGGAGCAATTTGAGCTGCTAAAAAAGAGGCTAGAAGAACGCATAGTGGATTGCCGAGGCGAAACCATTTACGAAATTGGCATTGGAGAAGGTAAACTTGTGCACCGATTATTAATTTATGAATAACTGCATGACTGCTATAATAAACAGATGGCAGCGATAATGGTTTAGATGAGGGAGAGTATAGCGCATCAGTGGCGACATTGCAATCACTAGCAACAACAATTGATGCTGATGTAGTATTACTGCGGCAGCGCAAAGTCGAAAAAGGTTTGGCTGGGCAGTATTTGGTAAGAAGGCGCGTTGACACCTCTGATTTTATGGAAATTCGGTAAGTCAATGATATTAAAAGAAGCCAAAGTGTTTGAAGTGTCAAAACAGAACTGTGATATTATTTTATTTACTCCTTGCATAGCGTTGCAGTTGTTGGAAATGTTGATGCAGGCAAATCTACTTTGCTTGGGGTACTTACACATGGTGAGTTGGATAACGGGCGCGGGCATGCTCGACAGAGATTGTTTCGACACAAGCATGAGATGGAAACGGGACGCACCAGCTCTGTAGGGAATGATATATTAGGTGTGTTAAATTTACCACGTCTTGATCGTCAGATTTAATCATTTAATGCAACTTAATTTCGCCAGGTTTTGATAGTGTTGGAAATGTTGTTAACAAGCCTGATCATGGCACTCTGGACTGGGTCAAGATATGCGAAAAATCGGCGAAAGTTATTACATTCATTGACTTGGCGGGACATGAACGCTATTTAAAAACAACAGTATTTGGCATGACAGGGCATGCCCCAGACTTCGGAATGCTAATGGTAATACAGATGCAATCCTTATTAAGGAATTAATTTTAATGGGATACCTTTTAGATAGGTGCTAATGCGGGTATAGTGGGCATGACAAAAGAGCATTTAGGACTGGCATTAGCATTATCGGTGCCAGTATTTGTTGTCGTTACTAAAATTGATATGTGCCCACCCAATGTTTTGCAAGATAACTTAAAACTACTATTCAAGATATTAAAGTCACAAGGTTGTCGCAAAGTACCTGTAATGGTCAAAAACGCCGATGATGTGGTTTTAAGTGCTACAAATTTTGTTTCTCAACGTTTATGCCCAATTTTTCAAGTTTCAAATGTTACTGGAGATAATTTGGAACTACTAAAAATGTTTTTGAATTTGTTAACGACACGTATGACTGGTCAAGACAACTTGCCGGCAGAATTTCAAATTGATGATACCTACTCAGTACCTGGCGTGGGAACAGTTGTTTCTGGAACTTGCCTCCAAGGCCTAATAAAACTAAATGATACACTTATGCTGGGACCGGATGCATTGGGAAACTTTATACAAATTGCAGTAAAAAGTATTCATCGAAAACGGATGAACGTCAAGGAAGTGCGAGGTGGTCAAACTGCCAGTTTTGCTCTGAAAAAAATCAAACGATCTCAAATACGCAAAGGAATGGTAACAATACGAAAATACACAATACGACTTTAAAAATGGCTTTCTAATCAAGAGTTATTTCAGGTAATGGTTAGTCCAGAATTAAAACCTCAAGCATGCTGGGAATTCGAAGGGGAAATTCTTGTACTACATCATCCAACCACCATATCCTCTCGCTATCAAGCAATGGTTCACTGCGGAAGTATTCGACAAACGGCATCTATTATCAATATGTCGAAAGATTGTTTACGTACTGGGGACAAAGCACATGTAAAATTTCGCTTCATTAAGCATCCAGAGTATATACGAATAGGCCAGAGAATGGTGTTTCGGGAGGGGCGCACTAAAGCAGTGGGAAACGTCCTGAAACCAATTACAAACTCGATTGCCGTACAACACCGAATGAAACCGAATAAAATGCAGGCGCGATGCCAGAATCATGGCCAAGGAAACTCGCATCCAACACCACAAAATCAAAACCAAAATCCCAACGTACAGGCAGCTATATTTAAAAACGGAAAGCAATTGCAACCGACAGACATTGATGGGATGAAGCAGAATTTAGATGGAGTGCTTGAGAGCTGTGTTGATAAGCGCGACTTGCGTAGTGGTAAGCAGCAGAAGCGCAATTCATCCCATAATACAAGCACTGTACCGGTTGGTGGAATAAGCATGGGCGGCTCCTTAAGTGATTTACAGTCTCAAACAAATAGCTCACATATCGCTGTAAAGAAGTAAAATGACTTTTTTGACTCTTATTTGTATTCACCATTTTTTAATCTATATTCCAGTAAAGTGAATTATTTTTTTTTCGTTTCATTTAAACAAACAAGGCAGAATTAAGAAATCAATTAACCGTTTAGTTATGAGTAAATAGAAAATAAGATAAAATATCGTTGTTTTGGATTTTGATAGCTAATCATCACCACTTTGCTGGGTCTTACCGATGTAAACAAGTTGGGGGGAAAAGACATTATTATTCCGATACGCAGCACCGGCTTTTATTTGCGCATTGCCGTCCGTTTACTCTATAAGCATTCGCCGATGGGTCAAATGTGACATCACAACCTGTCATACATCATTGTGTCTTATAGGAGAAATCTTCCAGAGCCGTTAATGTTAAAATATCTTAGAACAACTTTAGAATATCCCAAGATGGCGTTCAGTCTGTTTATAATCCCTGAAGAGTGAAGCGCTGATGTCAGAAACAATCTTTTCGAATGCACTGTAGCGATTCAAAAGTACAATTGACAACCACTGGAACTGATGCCACATGACCCCATCATGAGTTTATTGAAGAAGCAAGAAATCCGGCCGCCGTAGCCGAACGGGTTGGTGCGTGATTACCATTCGGAATTCACAGAGAGGTCGTTGGTTCGAATCTCGGTGAAAGCAAAATTAATAAAAACATTTTTCTAATAGCGGTCGCCCCTCGGCAGGCAATAGCAAACCTCCGAGTGTATTTCTGCCATGAAAAAGCTCCTCATAAAAATATCTGCCGTTCGGAGTCGGCTTGAAACAAACTGTAGGTCCCTCCATTTGTGGAACAACATCAAGACGCACACCACAAATAGGAGGAGGAGCTCGGCCAAACACCTAACAGAAGTGTACGCGCCAATTATTATTTTTTTTTTTAAGAGATCCAGATTTCCGCGGTTCATATTGGCTCCATCATGCTGCAAGTACAGTGGTCTAAAAAACAAATAACTGTGTGCTCCAAAGCTAATGCTGAATAGACAAACTAATACATCAATAAGCTTATCGCATATAAGTAAAATATCTAAACTGCTCTGCACTTCTTATATTCCTTGTGCTAGTGACAAATGCCTCCTTTGCGTTGGAAAGATCAGGTGGAGAAGGACTTGGCTTCACTTGGTGTGTCCAACTGGCGCCGGTTAGCACGAAAAATAAACGACTGGCGCGCTTTGTTAAACTCGGCCAAAATCGTGTAAGCGGTTATCGCGCCAATTAAGAAGTGATAAATTGACCTCGGACCAAATTGGGGATCGTTGGCTGTGTGTTGGGTGGTTTTAATTTAAGGAACATTAGCTTGTATTTAGATGAACGTCTACTGAAAACTATTTCATATACACAGTTTGTTATAAGTACTGGACAAATTTGTATATTTAAAACATCTTATTGAATGCTGAAAAAATTGACCGCCTTTTTGTTAAATTAACCTTTTTTTGTCTAAATTACTTCGCTACGTGTCTTACAAATGGGTTACTTGATCACACTTAACGTAGGTATTCTTGATTACCATTAAACTAACGTTTCATTAAACAAAAACGAAAAGAACGCTGTTGGTGGGCATGTAAACATGAAAAAGTGGTCGAAATGGTTAAATACTGATTTTGCCCAAGCGCAGTGTACATTGGCCTTTTCACAACTGTACGGACCTAATTTTACACATTTCCTTACAAGTAACTTGTACGACTGTTGCAACTGTAACTCCGGAGATATCCATAGATACATACACATCGAAATACACAAGGAAACAAATTGCAATGCTAAGTAACATTTATATTTTTACTGTGCTTCATTTGTAACATTATTAAAGAAAATCCAAAGCACATTTTTTAACTCTATTAATCTAGAAAGGTTTCTTTTTCATTTGGTCTTTCACCCCTTCTATTTCTTTCTTAATATTATCTTTAAAAAATGATATAAATGACCTGAAATTAAAGTTGTTTAACTTAGTTTCTCTAAACACCATCTTTAAGTCACTCACTTGAAACGTTCGGGCGTCATGTCATGTATGCCGCGCTCCTGAGCCATATTCTTGCTACGATACATAATGGATACAACCATTTGAGCAGCGCGCCGCATTGGATAACTTTCTGCCATGCGCTGAATTAACTGTTCATTATTAGCCAAATAACGCAGCAAAAATCGAAAAACCATTTTGGACTTGAGGAGAGCACAATCAGCTTGTTATTAAAGCTGTGTGCCTTTGTATTTACGAATGAGTTGTTGTTTTAGTTTTAGCTGATTTCGTAGCAGTTCCAACCTTTGAAGTTGTTCCTCCTTATTGTAGTCTATACCAGGCAATTGTTTTACCTCAGCTCTTGCAATCTCAAAACGTTTCTGTAATTCCAATATCTATTGTGGGAACGAAGATTACATTGTTGCAAATTTAAAAACTAATTATCTAACTCACTTTCTGGCTACACTCCTGGGACTCCCGTTGCTTGGTTGCGTTATCAAGAGGATCCTTTTCCACACTGTTTGATTATACTATTGTTTATTATACTTATTACATAATTTTTATGACCAAAACTAAAGGTGCTCGGTTCCACCAAATTTTAAAAATAAATTAGGATTTTTGTTTTGATTTACAGTAGGCACTGTCGTCACAATCATACAAAAATCCGAGTCAAAACAAAAGCAATAATGATATATGGTGGCCGAGGCTCTGAATTAGTGTCAACACACTCACCACCGAATTATTTCGTATATGACAGGTAAAATCGCTGTCAAATTGGTATTGCCGCTTGTTGTCGGAGACAATGGATTGGAGTTTTGTTCTGCAGCGGTATTGTTGCCAATAGGTGTTAGCAAAAGTCCATCGGGCGTCAAAATTGGTTTTTTATCCACGGGCTGCCCTCCAGGTGATAATTCCATTATTTTAAACTTCGTTTATCATGCGTTTCGCCAATTCTTTACATCAAAACAATCCCTTGATTATTTGCTCGAGTCGATGCGAAAAATGATTAAAAGCAGCGACCACGACAGTAACAATCGATTTTTATCGATTGCGAAGTCAAAAAGTGCCAACTTGTTCGAAAAACTTGAGATTAATAAAAAGTTATTTACCGTTCTAAATGTCCAAAGTGCTCGATCAAGATTTTGATTGCAAATTGACTACATATACTCGTACTGCTTGTCAAAACCATTTCAAATATTAGCGGTGACGTAAGCTGCACACAACTCGATAGTAAATTTTATTTTCAAGATGACGTTATCAAAAAAAAAAAAACAAATTAAAATTCTTGCCTCACTGAAATTGCTGCAAGAAATATATAATTTAACAGAAAGAGTAAAAAACGATAGATTGTAGGAAAGTGTTGGATGGAAACTATATTAGTAACAAGGTTAGTAAATTATCATTGAAATGTTTTCAAACATGTATACTAATGCATATTGTAGTTTTTACTTAAGTCATTCCGTAGATTTGAAAGATTCCACTGAAATCTTTAGTATTTGTATAGTTCTATGAACTGCAATACTTCACTAATTTTATGAATTTCATCCAGAATTTCAGAATCTTTATAAGGAGAAACACCAAAATTTATTTACAAAAATTGTAATCAGCTGTTTAAAGTTGTAACACGTCTTGAAAGGAAGCATTGATTTGAACTTGATATTTAATTTCTGAAAGTCCGAGTTTGTTGATAATCTTTTCGTCACAATCGACTGACAGCTAAATGGATTATAAGGCCGTCACAATGGGTCTGCTGCAGCAACGAATTCGTCTGACAGCTAAATAGATTATATGCAAGAATGATAGAATAACGATAGCGCCTTCCGAGCTCGCCGTGTCGGAAGAGCGGATGAATAAACAAGCAAAAGGAAGGGAATTACTTGTTTGTGAAGAAGAAGAGTAGGCGAAAGCAATGGAAACAACCAAACATGCTTTCTTGCCAACAGCGTCTTCCGCATAAAACGCAAATAAACTGCATTTGGATGCTTTATATTAATTTGTGCTTTCACAGTTTAACACTCGGCACTTCGTTTTCATTAGTTTGATTAGTTTAAATCGCACAAATCACAAGACTGGTCATCTAGCTATTCATTGAATTTTCAGAAACATGTAATTTTTTCTACTTTTGTTTGTTTTGTATTGCGAACTGAGCTGACGTCAGACTTGTCAAGATCGCGAAAAATAAAGTAACTGTTTTTTAATGGAGCCACCGTAGACACTCAATGCGCCTTGAATTATATGTGTTTGTTTCAAAGGCGCCAGAGACGTGTCGGAATCCACAAAAACTGGCAACTTTGCAATTGCGGCGAAAATTACAACTATTTAAAGAAGAATCATTTTGTTTGCTGTCACCTGTAATAAATTCGCCTTGGCACAAATTTATTTTGATGGTTTATTTCAAATTAAATGCAGAAAAAAAAATGAATTTAAAATTGATTGAGTCAATTCAAATGCACCCATATTGTTTCGATAAAAGCTTGAATGAGTAGAGAAAAGGCTAGGTTTAACCAAATTATCCTGAAAGATGAATAGCGATCGAAGAGGCTCATAGGCTTATAGGCTCATAGAATGAGTCTCTATAAGTTTTGATTTTAAAACTTTAACAATAGTCGTTACGTTAGACTTACAATTTTTACTGCGCAACCACTAATTTGATATCAGTTTTAACCGATCGGAATATCACAGAGAGGAGAGAAATTTATGTAGACTACCAACAAAAGATGTCCGGGCACGAACAGTGAATCCACTTTTAGTCTATACATAGTTTTCTTAACTTAAATTAGTATGGAAAGCTGTGTTAGAGGTTACTTAAAACTTAACTCAACTTAAGAAACTTAAGAAGTTGTAGGTGTAAGACTCGTAATTTTATATACAAAACAGTTGATAATTTATGTCTTTAGGCAATATTTAAAAGGTATGTTGTCATGTAATAGATTTCCAGAGTCAGGCTCGTGCGCAGACCCTCAGATTTAGGGGGTTCCAACTTTTGATGCAGTCTGATATAAACCCTGCAACCCGAATTAAACCCTTTTTTTTTTTTTTTTTTTTTTTTGTCGGGACAACTAAGCAAGTTCAGCAGCACTCAGACATTAATTGAGTCCATTGTACTACACTTGGATTCCCTTTTAATTTTCTTTAAATCTACCCGATCTCCGAAGAAATCTGAGTAGATCTTGTGGTGCCAAGGAGCCAAGATGGTCGCTTCTTAACACATCAGTGCCAAAGACCTCAAACCTGATTCGAGCGAAGGCGGGGCAGACACACAGGAAGTGGTCCGCCGTCTCATCCTCCTCTTCACAAGCTGGGCAGAGTACACTGTCTGAGATGCCCAACCTTTCCATGTGTTTTGCCCACAGAAAGTGGCCCGTCATCAGTCCAACCAGCCGTCTGCACTCCCCTCTGCTTAATGACAAAAGGGTTTGCGACAGTCGATCGGACATGACAGGTAACATCAGTTTTGTCCATCTGCAGCCTCTCTCAGCCTGCCAAGCTCGCTTGTGGGTAGTAGTTACCCATTTGCTAACCGTGGCCGTGATGGCCGCAGAGGGGAAATTAAACCCTTACTTGGGGTACCATGTATGAAATATTGAGGAAGTATCTTAGATTTCACCCCTTCAAAATTCAATCGCGTGCCATCGCGTAAGCCTAACAATTACAAAACAAACATTTTTGCGAGACAATGTTGGAGCGATTGGATGAACCCCATTTCCATTTAAATGGAAGCGTAAATAAGCAAAATGGCCCATTACCAAAACGTCAACAGCCACTTCAAAGACCCAAAGTGACGATTTCGAGCATTGTCAAGCAGTGGAATAATTTGACCATATTTGTTTGAAAATCATCGAGGCAAGTTCTGTGGACGGTGTCCTTTATCAGCGCATGCTAAACGATTAGTTCTGTGAATAATGAGAGAACATCCTTCCTTCAGTACATGCACAAGGCTTCAGCAAGATGGCCATAACAATACTGCGTGATTTCTTCCCTTTTTCTGTGGTGGTACCTAAAAAGTTAAGTCTATGATACAAACCGAGCGATCAACTCAGCACTGAAAGAAACTATCGTTCGCGAGGTTAATGGCATCCCGACATCACTTCTCCAGTCCGTGGTATGGCGTATGGAGGCCAGATTCCAATAGTGTACCTGATGTAATGGTCAACATTTAAAGGAAATAATTTAAAAAAATCCGCACTTCTCTTTGTAACAATTATTGAAATAAATTTTTATGATTAGAGAATATTTTTTAATTTAACTTCTAATTCTTAATTCAACCACCGGGCACTCTATATGTACGTCCATGCACATTATTATATATAATTATTATATTTCATTTGTGACTTTATAAATAAAAACAAATATCGATATTACTTTTATTTATTATTTTTATTTTTAGAGTTACATACATACATATATGGATTTTACATGGCTTGGAAAGATTCACCTCAGACTGCCTGTCTTCGGCCTGATTAAAAAAGAGTACAAAATATAAATGTGTGAATAAAGTGTGAAAAGTTCGTTTAACATTCAAATAAATATCAAAGGAACTTAAATTAATGCACACACTAATCAATTTCTTTTTACTAATTGATGAAAAACGAAAAAGCAAACGTGTTAATAAATAAAAAATGTTTAAAGCAATATTAATTTGATGGAGCAGATCAGGATGGATGATATTCATTTTACTTGAGCCCTATTTCAGTTTTTGATGACTTTAATTTGGATCGGCAATTCTTTGTTCATTTTGCGTGTGCTTGTATTTATAAGTACAAATATTATGAATTTGTTATAAAAAAGCGCACAGATCACAACAAACCAATTAAATTAACATTGAAATTTATGAGCATGAAATTGGTCGGCGCTGTTCTTGTAAATATGTATGTATGTATACTTACATATACGTATAAATTATGTACTGCGCCATTCGCATTCGAATAAGTAATTCCAAAAAAAAGGAAATTTTCTTATTTACAGTTATTTCACATGTAGAACAATTTAGCCATTTCATTTTCAACGTTCATAGATATCAATAAATTACGTAATGCCTATTTAATAGAATTTCACGTGCTTTATCAAGTAATTTCAACTTTTAAAAACTTAAAAATATTAAATATTCTTATTTTCGGGTTTAAAATTAAATTAATGCTTTTTTTTGCTTTTTTTAACTTTTATTTAAACGGTGGTATGAAAAAATCCACAAAACGCCAAGGTATTCCACCGCCTGTGCGATCACTGGTGTGTAAGGCAATGCTAAAATTCAGTGTTAGTTTCTTTAATAAACGAAACAAATTTACTATATACTTTTCATTTGCATGTAATAACACTGATTTAATCGAATAACTTAAAGGCCTTTTCTTTTCGCCAAGCGTTTGCAAGTGGCGAATGGGTGAAGCAACTGGTATAAATGAAGATATATTGGCAACGCGGAAATAGAGCTGCCTTAAATTGTATGTGTTTGTACGACAGCAGCTACAGCAACAAAAGCTATGATCACTTTGTTGTTGCTTTCGCATGCAAATTTTTCGTTTAGTTAATCGAGCAGGGAGATTGCGAGCGGGGAAATGGCGAATAGAAGAGGCCTATTATCTCCTTATTGGATTAAGTCTGACACAATGAAAAACTCGGTGCATTTAAGAGTTTACTTCTTTGCACTCACATAGCTCTCAATCGATGGCACGAATCATGTGTAAGTAACTGCCAACCAATATTCTGTTGATATTTTTATTATCTTTAACATCGAAATTACAACCAAGTCTTTGCTAGTAACTTTGTGAAAATTTGTACAAAAAGTTCGGTTGATTACTTGCAGATGACAGAAATCGATCGTACCATTTAGAGAAAATGTTAATGCGAATCATTCTCAAAGCTTCTTCGACATTCAAATTCGATGACAGTGCCATTTTCTGCGGCTTCTTTTGCAATTTGATCTGCCTTTTCATTAATAAATTAAGCTCTTGTGGCAGTTTAAAGTTTACTTACAAGTTTGTGGTACGCTGAAGAATGAAACATTTTAAGAATGGATGTGCCACATCATTATTAATATTATATTAAATTAATATTCGAAAACTATTGCTTTGCAAACTTTTGAACTGTAAACAATTATTTACTAATACTCTTATATAAATAAAGAATAATTTGTGATATAGTAGAGTCAATTACAGTTGCGTGGCTATACTCAGTCCTAACTTATGTGGCTACGTTCGTGCACTCTGGGCAACGTAGGTAGCCCATGAGCAAGATGCGCTAACCAATCCGTATGAAGCCATAGCTCACGACAGAAAGAGAGCGAGCTTTAGTGGCGTCACTCCGGTGTATTCGATTAAAAGGTTTTAGAGGAACGTAAAATCCGAGGACCCAACATCGATTCGGAGCTTTGTTACAGAAAAGATACGCATACGCCTCTCTGTTCATGCGGAAGTTCGATACCGTAAAACGAGAGGCCGAAATACATACGTTAGTGTGTAGAGCTTGAGATGCTGGCCGAATTTTATCAGAAAATTTAAAGGCTTACAGAAAGTTTCGAGTCGGTGGTGATTTACTGTAAGAACAAAAGCAACGATCTGATAATTGCTTAGGTTATGGAGGGAACTCTGGTCCCACCTACTGAATAGGGACAGGATTGAATGTTACATAGAAAGTGATGACCACGATTTTCGAGTCGTTGAAGACGGGACTATCGTTTCATTATACGACCATCATGAAGCGTGACTACCAATAGCCGGTTGAGCTATTCAAATATGGCAACGAGGAGCGGTCAATTCGAATTAAAGTGTGTTCTTCCCAATCTATGAGAACAGGGATCCTGCAATATGCGCCAGTCTTTTGAACATTACATACAAGGTCCTATTGAGCGTATATAGCGGCTCGGTTGGCTAGGTTATGTCGTCCGAACTAAGAACCTGATGATACCAGGCGTTGGCTGCACCGGCCGCAGGTTGGGCCAGAGCTTGTATTCTTATTAATTTACAATCGTGGGAATAAGCTCGCTCTTGTCAAATCTGACATGGCAGAAGTTCTAGATATCACGTTGGTCTCGAATGCACTGAATCGAGAAGAACTGACTGGACAAAATACAATGCATCAGTGTCAGTCTCATTCCACTAACACGATTTTCATGTTAAGCTCAACCTACCCGTAAGAATGGATGAGGCGAATCTTGCTAGGAAAAAGTCTGCTTCTCTCGGTGAGCTTGATTCGTCGTCTAAAATTGATGAAACGGTAAACTTCATTACCAAAATATGAAACTTGGTGTCCAAAAGCCCGTCCAAAAGGCAAAAAGGGACTATCCTGGTGGAATCCGAAGATCTGTGCTTTTAGGATGGACACCAAAGAACAAGATCTGTCAAGCCTATATGTATGCCCTTAAAATCTTAGAAAACCCCACCAGAAGAGCCTAGGGAGAATCTTGAAAAAACTTCTGCCGAAACATTGAAGGAAGCTCTGCAGGTAATCGATTACGAAAAATACACGTTAATTAAATGCATATATATTTTATTTAATTTAACATGTTTAAATTTCAACTACTTATTTCATTCAAAATTTGCACGTGAAATTCAGTGCAATACCAAAGTAACAATCCATTTTTTTTTGTATTAGGGAAGCAAATAAATAAATGGAAGAGAAAAATAAATATTAATATTTTATCTCCCTCACCAACAACAAGCACTATACATCTCACCGGCCACTCAATTTGAATGGAAAATTTTTTAATCATTCCAATTAAGAAAACGCCGCAAAAAGTTACCGTGCAGAAAGTTTTTTTATTTTATTACATCAAAAGTGTAGTGTGCTTTAAGGGATAGGAACGAGATAGGTATGCAAATACACTTTTTTTGTAAAAGTAATTCAGGTTTCTGGCTGCTATACAACATGATCATCATTATTGTTAGCTCAACAACCCGGTTTGAGTCTTGGCTTGCTGTAACATTTGTCTCCAGTTCGATTTATCTCTCGCTTGAGTGCTCCAACAACATATACCTAATAGCTCAGCGTCTCGATCTAAAAGTATGCCGTCCAATCTGCGCTACACAACAACCACTAATAAATAAAGCGATCAAAATATACATTAGACCAATGCAGTTGATTAAAATACTTGTTTTAAGTTGAAAAAAATGGTCATCAACCAATAACGATGACAGCAACACGCAATCACTTACTTTATGCACCTGTAATATTGCTGAGCATTTCCTCTTTTGCGTCATGAGTATGAAAACAGTTTTGCCAAGTCAATTGTCTTATAAAATCGTAATACAGAAGTCACAAGGCATAAACAAAACCATACAAAATGTTACTGAAATCATGCGCATGGTTTTCTTTTAAAATTAAACCGTAAAAATAGAAATAAGTTATCGTTGTGAAATTTTGGGCCACCTTAACCAGCTCTCATTCGTCCGTGTCGAAAAATCTGTGTAAGACCTTGGAGAATTTTAAACCAAATAGAAAAAAATGTCGTCATCGTCTTCAATTTTAATGATTAAAAGATTAAAATTTCATCTTAGAAAAAAGTGTGGAAACTTTCATCCATAACAGAATAAAATAGTTAATTTGGACCGTGGCTTCCAGGTTCATTAGAGCAAAGAGTGAATAATTCTATTAAGATCGGAATAAAATGTTTACTTTAGGTTCAGCAAACCTTCAAGCAAAAGCATTTATCTTTTTCATAGGTTTAAGTGGTCACTCTTTCATTGAGTTCGATTGATTTAAAAGTGAAGTTTGCAAAATTTCATGATTTCAGTCGGTACGTCTTGATGTTGTTCCACAAATGGAGGGACCTACAGTTTCAAGCCGACTCCGAACGGCAGATATTTTTATGAGGAGCTTTTACATGGCAGAAATACACTCGGAGGTTTGCCATGGCCTGCCGAGGGGCGACCGCTATTAGAAAAATGTTTTTCTTAATTTTGATGTTTCACCGAGATTCGAACCAACGTTCTCTCTGTGAATTCCGAATGGTAGTCACGCACCAACCCATTCGGCTACGGCGGCCGAATCTGTTAATATTATTGTATATTAACAATAAGTAATTAGTGTTGGGGTTTGGAACTAGAATATCTCTTCCCTTTGGAAGAGAACATTAATGTCTTCGGTGGTATTTAGTTATAATTTTTCTAGCACAACATAGTTTTCTATAATTTTATTTACACTACGAGCAAGATCTGTGGGAGATTTGCGCTTTAGTTTTCTTGGTTGAAATTCCATTTCCATTCCATAAGCCTCATTTCATAGTTTTTGTGCTCTAATAGTCGCAAGATACGCTTACGGCTGCTTCTTTTTACTGTTTCAGTGACAGTGTCTTTGCCGAGGTCGCGGTGAATATCGTTATTTCTTATGTACCAATTTGTGATTGTCCTTAGCATCTTAGATTGACTTCTCTGTATAATTTATAGGTTTGATTTACTGGCAGTCCTCCAATTTTCTAGTTCGTAGGTCCATGTCGGTCTAATTATTCATTTATATATCATTTGTTTATTAAATAAGCTTAGGGACTATAAAGTCCTTTAAAAAATTAAATTGGTAACAAAATGGAAGCTGAATATGCGGCATTTCTATATAAATATAAAATCTATAGCTTCACGTACATATATAAGCAAATTTCTCCTGTATAACTTTTACTGTCGAACGGTGTAATGGTTACATACAAATTACCATATGAACCCAGACAAAACACAACTCATATTGTTCACTAGGAAACACAGAATCCCTCAGCTAAGTCCAATTATGCTCAAAGGGGAAGCTCTTGTGATTTCGGAAGAAACCAAGTACTTGGGACTAAACATAGATTGGAAACTGACTTGGAAGTCAAACACCTTAGAAAGGGTCAGGAAAGCGAACCTAGCTTTTTATGCCTGTAAGAGAGCTTTAGGTAAGACCTGGGGAATTAAACCTAAGGTTGCTCATTGGCTCTACACTGCTGTCGTCAAACCCATTCTTCTATATGGAATGGTGGTGTGCTATGCAGAAAAAAACCTATTCTAATTTATTGAATAAGGTGCAGAGATCAGCGGAACTAGCAATATGTGGCGCCATGAAAACCACGCCATCCATGGCTTTGGACATCATGCTACATCTGCCACCCCTAGATCTCTTCTGCAAATACTCAGCGGCCTGCACCACTTTAAGGCTCAAAGCGAGCTCACAATGGAGAACTGTCACACATGGACATTCAACCATTTTAGACTCCTACACGGATATACCCAGTGACTGTGATTATCACCCTCCCATTCTTTGCTTCGAAAGGAATTTCCTAATGAAAATCCCTTCTAGACTGGAATGGCTTGAAGAAGATCCAACACCCAACACACCCGTTAAGATCTACACGGACGGATCCAAAATGGACACCGGTGTAGGATCAGGGTTATTTTGCGAAGAGCTTTCTATTAGTGAATCCTTTAAATTACCGGATCACTGTAGCGTTTTTCAAGCGGAAATAAACGCTATTCATGAAGCCTTAAAATGGTTAAAGATAAACAGAATATCATCAACGGATACCTGCATTCTATCAGACAGCCAAGCTGCCCTACGAGCCCTGGATGCATTCCAAACAGCATCAAGGAGTGTCTTACGTTGTCGCCAATCTCTAAATGAGATGGCCAAACAATATCGTATAATATTATGCTGGGTCCCAGGCCACAGAGATATACCAGGGAACTGTAGGGCAGACCAACTTGCAAGAGAAGGTACCTGTATGCCAGACATAAGTAATTTTATGGAGATACCTCTCGCAACTTGTAAGCTTCTCATTAAGGACGCACTAATCAATTCTGCGAATCAGAGATGGATTAGCGCTAACACCTGCGAAATTGCTAGGCAAACATGGCCAAGGCTAAATTTACGTCTGTCCAAGAGTATTATAAAACTGAGCAGACTTCAAATCAGGACCTTAGTAGGGGCCCTCACAGGACATTGTCTCATAGGAAATCATGCATGGAGATTAGGCGTATACACGCATGATTTCTGTCGTAGCTGCAGAAATGAGGAGGAATTGGAAACAATTCAACACCTTTTTTGCACATGCCCGGCTCTAGCCAGAAGCAGAAACCGATTTTTAAAATCCTACTTCTTAACGAATATAGATAATCTATACACTTTAGGTATCAACAACCTTTTACGCTTTGTCAAAAGCTCAGGATGGTTCAATATGGAAAGGGAAATGTAGCCCAGCCCCCGCGGCTCACAACAGACCCATTCCGTGGTCTAAGTGGCATCGTTGTCTCTATGTGGGATGCGGCTGCCAAACCTACCTACCTACCTACCATATGAACTTAAAATAAATCGTTTACTTCAAAATCATAAAAACACATTTCAATTTTATTTATATGTATCCGTGAATATATGTGCATATGGTATAGGAACGTGAACATTGAAATATCGCACGTTTGTTGTAACAGCATAAAGGAAGAGTTGTCGGGGTTTTTTTCGGACGACAGTCGGTTCTACGTTCCCGGTACGTATCAGATTTATATCCGGCCAAGGACTATCACTCCAGCACATGCATGGGAAATGTTTACGCTGCTACAACAACAGCAGGTGTGGGTCATAGCTGTGGATTATAGTACCCTTCGAGCTTAGTTTTGTAATACAGCTATTAATAATTACATTTCATATAAATAAATAAATAAAATTACTAGATTACATAGAATCTTTAACTGAAAATGATTCACAATCTAAGCGGTGCCATTTTGCATGGACTAATTTAATATAAAAACAATTAAAACAAAATAGTAAAAAAGGGTCTAAACTTATACCGCTTCTCTGGGTGTTATAAATATCATACATAACCGCAATGTGAATAAAGTAACTGCTACTCAAATGCACTACAGTGTGTTGGGTAGAAAAATTTATAACAAATGCATTGCGGGTGTTAGCATAGCCGCATAAACACATAGATGTGGTGAGCGATTTTACTCACTAAAAACAGTGATCCGTGGCTCCAGTATTTGCTGAATGGCGAGAACCACTTTTGGAGACACCAGCTTGTACCACCGCATAACGCATTCAGCTCAGTACGGTTATTCCGATTGTTACCATAGCTTGTGTTATATTTTTGCGCTTTCTTAACTTCTTGCAAAGCCAGCTACCGCAAGAAATTTCCGAAAACTGTTTATAAAGTATATTTAAACAATTTTATTCTTTGCTTCTTAAAATAACGTGTATTGCAACGCCTAGTAGGAACATCCGAAATTTGATAACAGACTCCTCTGTAATATTTATTACTTAGAATTGCGTTAAGTTTTCCATTAAGTGTTGAAAAATTCTAAAGAAAAAAAATGGACGTTTATAGATGTTTTATACGAACAAACATATTTGCAACAATTGCAATGATATACATATGTTAAACACCATACATGTATGTATGTACACATACATACATATGTGTTATTAATTTATGAGCATTGTGATGTTGTTGTGTAAGTGAGTAAACTTTATAGGAATCAACTCTGAATTGTCGGTCGTAGGTGCTTTTATACTTATATGAACATATGTATGTACATATGTACATATGTATGTAAGTGAACGCGTTTGTGAGTTGGCGATCAATATCAACGACAATAACCACAATAATATTTGCAGTAATAAAACAACTACAATACAGCAATTGCTTAATGAACAGTGTCGGCTTTTTATATTCTAAACTGACTATTCAGCGAATCAAAGCCAATTGTGGAGGTCATCACATATGTAGATACATACATAGTACATATCTTTTCACGCCCCCCGCTCAACGATTAAAAACGTGTAATCATCGTCCCACTCACAAGGAAAGATTCGTTAGTCGCTGTTAATTTATGTGGCTTAATGAAAATAGGAATTGTAAAAACGTTTCAAATAAGCGCGAGAAAGGCAAAATTAAAAGTGCAGAGAGCTTATATAGTACAGAGAGCATGCATACATATGTATATGTACATAGATAGTTTAGTATACGATCGAGCTAGAGTGAACATTCTCAAGTGCAAATAGATGTGTGGATTGTGACAATACTCATATGTATGTATATACATAACATATCAACATGGCAATTGATGAACTGCTGGCTAACCAACTGTCGCTTGTATAACGTTTCATCTACATGTGAGAAAACAAATGAAATGTATATTAACATATATACAGACATTTGCATATACATGCATACATTTTAAGTCTTCATATATATACATACTCATTTATACTCATACTCTTTGTGTACTCTGTGTACTACGTATGTTCGTATCCCACACACATGCAAATACGAGTAAGCACCAACACTTAGAGCTGACCGACCAACCTGCAAACAAAAGTTACTTAAGCTCACGATTCCTATTCTCTTGCAGTGTTTTCACTTACTCAGTCGGTAATTTCCACAGACTCCTAAGTTCACATATACATTTGTATGTATGTAATGCATAAAAATGTGAAAATTACAAAGATAAGTATCTGAATATAAAAGTAACTACATACATTCCGTTACTACCCGACCTCTTGCTCCCACATTAAATTCTCGCTCTATGTACAATACAGTACTGACACACATGTATGTATGGATGTATGTTTGCGTATACACATCTCTCCGTCACTGACAACATCAGTAACCATCGAGAGCAAATACAACGTCAAACAAGCAATATCGACAAAATTTACATATATGTACATACATACATACATATGTACCTATATGTACGTGTGCGCACGGGTAACGATGAAGTAAGCTCTTTAGGTCGCAGTCTTCAGTAGTTTTCGTTTTCGTTCTCGTTTTCATTTATTTTGTACTTGTAGTGAGTAACGAGCGAGCACCACTAGTTGATCTATCGGAGTCCGTATTTGAATCGCAGCTAAAGTTGGATCCGTAAAAGGAGACACATACAAGGCCAGAGTCAGCACTATCGTTGTACCGATAGATCGGATACGGGATCTACAGTTTCCCAAAAGCGAGAAAGCTTCTCCATATTCATTTTTGTTTTGAACTCGTGTACGAACGACGCGTGCTAGCGGTGGTGGTTGGATTCAGCCAATTGTTCTACTAAAATGCTGGCCTTATTTCGCTGTGCGAAGCATTGCTTCGTTGTATTAAAATTGCTCCTTTAACGTGTCCAAATCGTGCTCGGTCGCGTTTCCGTCAATCTTAATTGCTGACAAAAAAGTTATATAAAAACAAAAAAAACACGAAGTTATCTGAAAACCCCATTCGTAAGCAGTAAACTTGCCTAAAGGTGCCAAGTGACGTGCTGAATCGATTAAACAGATTTTTGTGCGCGACTTTTTTTAATTTTTTTTGTGTGACACTTCTACAAGCATAAATTTATGTTCATGCAGAAGATATTTGTTTAATTAACACTCATTCTATCGAATTGATGGTACTTTTTTCCTTTCAGGCGTGAATTAGAGGATATTATTACACTGATAGTGAACACACACAATCAGATCAACAAGTGCTTTATACTAGCCCATCTGATCAAAACTTTGACAAATAATGAACGATTGTAAAACTGTATATTCACTCACATAAATAATAGTTTGAGAAACTAACTAATTCGCCATTAAAATCACGCTCTTACTTACTGGCCGAGCTCACAACGAGAACGTCAACACATCAACACATCAGCAAATCAACAACAAAAGCATACAGAAGTGAACTTTATCAAATTAACAAATACAGAGTTGAATGAAAAATACAAAGCTAAAAAGTTAAACACACACGAGCAGTGCAAAGATTACACTTTATTCGTGACGTTGTATAGGAATACACCAATGTGACCAGCGACTATGTGTACAGTGTCGAATTATTAACAAAGCCAAAAACTCAAGTCAGAAAGTTATCGAGTGTTGCGCGAGTCGGGAATACAAGTATTTTCCACACCACAATTCGGAAGTTTGTGTCTTATTTCGCAAAGGTTCACACCATTCATTTGGCATTTATTCAGCATCAAAAATATTTGTAAAAATAAATTTGATTTAAAGTTCTGCGTGAGAAAAGGTCGTTAAATTGAAAAACTAAATAAAATACATACATATATAAAAAATTAAATAATCAGTGTATATTTGGCAGTACAACGAGCGAAATCAGTTAATGCGCCATGATGTTTTCAAGTATTTGACTAGGGGCAAATAGCGATAAGCGCAACAACAAAGTCAATCTGAAGCAGAAGTATCGTCTGATTTCACTGTTAAATTATTGCGAGCGCCTACGGCAACAACAACACTGCAAACAATAACACTTGAAAATAGACAAGTTGACGTTGTTTCTGAATTCTGAATTTGTGAAAATAAACTTTGCGTTTCAATAAATGGAGAAGTCTAATCACAAAGAACTCCGATTCCATTCCAATGAGCACCAAGTGAGTTGCATGTATCTGATAAACAAAATGCTGCTAAAAATCGAAAACACCCTACTTCGAAGCCATCGACAACGCGAGACCACTGGAATAAAGGAGCTGTACAATTCCTTTTTCGTATTATTTTAAACATCTGAGTCGCAAAAACTTTAAACTGTTTCAGCAAAACAGCATCAAAGTAAAATAGAAATATTAGCCAACATAGCAAGTTTGTTACTAGTTTGTGTTACAAAGTTATATGCATATAATAGATGTTAAAAAAATAAAAAAGTAAAAAATATATATAGAAGTAAGAATGCAAGATTAAATTTGGTTGTTAGTAAAAAAGGAGTAGTTTCTCTGAAAGTGAACAAATAAATGTTGCAAAGTTATTGCACCTCAATTTGCCATATCAAAGCAAAACTAAAAAGCCATAAATATTTTAAAATATGTATAAAGTAGAAAATTTCAAAACAGTTACTATTTTGAGTCTGTAAGCAGTTGGGAGGTTCAAGAGTAAGGCTTCCCAGCTGTGTCTAAATATTTAAAATTCTTATCGCGTCGGAAAGAAATAACAACTACGTGTCTAAGTGGAAACATCTTTTTCTCCCGGACAATATTATACATTTCGTCAGTCGGACTCGATCGGCGCGTTTAAATTGAACGTTTTTTTACGAGTGTGTGTGCGTGTGTTGATATCCTTGGGATACCGATATTACCGAATGGCGCTATCGCTGCTATCGCAACATCAACAGCAGCCAAATTATTTCGATTTGCAAACACTATTTGACCCATATCCATTACAACAACAACACCCACAATACGCACATAGCTATCAGCAACCCCAACAACTGCAACTGCATCAAGAATCACAGGAGCATCAACAACAGCACATCCATCATCAACAGCAGCAACAGCAACAACAGCAGCAGCAGCAACAAGAACAACAACAACATTTAACGGCGCTCAAAAACATCAGTATCAACGCCTCAACGTCGAAAATCAATCCGACATCGGGAACAATTAATTTTTGTCCGGATCAAATGGAATACACCGCCAGTAATCTTCATCAGAATCATAATCATTATCAGCAACAGCAAAATAACAATAGTAACGACAGTAATAACAACAGCAGTACTATTAGTAGTAATAACAAGAAAAGTAGCAGCATTCCGCATAATAATAACAACAGTCAGGTAAGTGTCGGAAAGTTTCTCATACAGCAGATAACAACACAAAAATTAACTGTGGAAAAATATGTTAGGCATTGCTTGTATATACCCATACACATACATATATGTACTAACTAGAAGTTATCGCATCTCCGCCCGCATATACGTTTTCATTTAACATAATAGAACCGGAGCCACTGCATTTTTTGATAGACAAATGCAATACATTTTTTGTTAGGCTAAAAATGCCTTATCTCTCTAAGAAACATGAATTTCATCCTTACTTGGTATTCTCTTAAGGCGAATCCATACAAGGTGACTTCGGTATAGCTGCTGATTGTATTTTTTTCATTGATTTGGTGGTTTGAATGTCAAAGAGCACTGCTTCTTTGGTGTTGTCTTGTTTGTTTGTTTACATTCTTATTTTAAATTTTGACCAAGTTGAAAAACAAGCTATAATGATTAAAGCATATAAATAAATCAATTCTTATCACACATATAACTTTTTTATGCGACAGCCGTAGGCGAATGGTGATGTGTGACTACCACTCGGTAGTGCTTGGGTGCAAAACCTTGGCCAACACCAAAAAAAAAGCTCCTATAAAGAATCATCTGCTCTTCGGAGGCGGCATAAAATTGTAGGCCCCTCCATTTGTGGAACAAATGGGTGAGAAGGTATCGCATCTCTTATTTAGCCGCTCCAGGGTGTATCCTTAACACATCCTTTCTTAAATAAAATCGATCCCTTAATAAGATTTCTGTAAATATTTCGGACGCAAAGCCAGTCATGCGGCTGAAATATTTTGTCTTACGTAATCAACCGATTCGGACTACCAATAAGTTTTTTGGATCGACCTCGGGGCTACAAATAAGAGAGCTGCGAGATACATACCATTAAGATTAGGTTAAGTTTATCCGGGTGATCTCAATAGATCTCGCATATACCCCATAAGGGCCGGTAATGTCACCAGTGTTGCCGGATACATGTTTTGGCGAGTTTTAATTAACAGTTTAAAGTTTTGTAGCAATATCCTTCAGAGGTGAAAAGTATACCGATACGAGGCAGTTATAACGAGTTCCGCTTACAGCAGTGGCAGTGGCAAAGGAGGTCTTCTAAGGTACCCCTTTCTTCTTCGCATAAGTTACACGTGTCGTTCTGGACTTATCCCATTTTAGCTGCGCGATGTGGATGCAGTACTCCAATTAATATTTTACATTCCTTCCTGGGAAGTGCAAGTTCGTAGCATTATTTTGGCAATCCTTCCTCGTCGAGTTCAAAACTGAGAGTGAGGGATATATGTTGGCCGTACTTATCCTAGGAAAGCAAGTGCCTGGGTGAAGAACGAACTGTGGGCAGACGGTAGTCTTCTCCTTTCATCATTTTGGATCCATCTGTAAAGAAATTGTAAGCGTGGTAATCGGTAGATATCAGGAAACAATCAGGAAATTTTCCCAGATCGCAGGAGGTGGGTGAGAGTAACACCACTACATCCATCGCATCAATTTTCAATTAATTACTGACTAGTTGGTTTAAATGGTGATTCATCCAGAATCCACCATTTTATTGCCGCATCCTCGGTAGTAACTTATTTAACGGTTATTTACAGTCTATGCGGTTCAAGAACTTTATTAGGTTGCTAACATCTAAGCCAGACAGTTGGTTGAGACTTTCGAACAGCGGTTTGCCCATCCTTCCATAGGGCAGGGCATTCACACAGGAAATTATTGACTAACTTTTTCAACTTACATATGTAAGCATGTGTACTCCCACGCCTAGGCTACCCGCTTTGATGTACCCTGTATGTGTAGTCAACAGTTACTACATATATTAAAATTTCCAAAATTCTTCTTTCTCAGCCCGGTAAGAAATTTTAAATGGTTGATAATTAAATAAGTTATAGGCTTATAAGTACGTGAAGGTGGGAAAATTGGTTTTTGAAACATAAGTCAAGATGTTTGGAAAATTTAATGTAACAATTCTTGCTTTAATCGACAAGGCTTACTCCTAAGATTACATGACCGTCCCGACCTAAATAACTTTCAAGGTGTTCCCATTTCATTTGGTTTTGTAGCACCGTGTGATTTAGTTATGGATGTTTTATCGGGATAGATTTTTGACTTGACTTATTACCAAAGAAAATAAACCAACAGCGTTACTCAGTACTGAATTGCACCAAGCGACAAACTTATATTTCTTTTTTATAAAGAATTCGAACGATTTTTAAATGTAGTTTACCTATTTTTTGTAATTTAATCTATTGTTAATATTTTAGAGAATAACCAAAGCACGAAAACTCCAATTTCTGGCCCAATGGATTCTTGCTTTGCTGGCTTTCCCTTACATTAAAAGTTAGATAGCTTTAATCGCTGTCAAATGAATTGCGCCGCCCACTCTTTATATGTTAAAACTAAATTCCCGACCCTCCGCCTGGTGTTATAAGCTATAATACAACTCTCATTCGCTATTAGTTTGTTTGAATCCAAAAATTATCCGCCAGCCCATAAAGTTCGGTCTGGAACGAATTTTGAACTTCTTTACTTGTTGTCATTTATTTGCTAATAAGCTATGCATTCTTGTATGTTCCTCATTTATATGGTATGTATAAATAAATAAGATATAAAATGAAGTGAATGCACAATCCTCGGACCGCAGTCGCAGAGGGCGCTTAGATCCTTTGTTGGGTGTTTGGCTGAGCTTCTCCTCCGTCTTGATGCTCTTCCACAAATGGAGGGACCTACAGTTTTATGCCGCCTCCGAACAGTAGATGATTTATGAGGAACTTTTTCATGATAGGACTTCATTCGGATGTTAGCCATTGTTGGCCTAGCGGCGACCGCTATCAAATAAAACCTTTCTGTCATCTTGGTGTTTCGTGCATATAGGCGGCTTCGAACACGGACACTACCGAGTGGTATTCCTGCCAAACTTTTATATATCTTCTTTTTGATTGGCGCGATAACTGCCTAAGCGATTTTGGCCAAGTTTAACAAAGCGCGCCTATAGTTTCTTTCTCGTACTGACCGGCGCCAGTAAGACTTTTTGAAGATTGGAGCCAAGTCCTTCTCCACTTGATCTTTCCAACACAAGGGAGGCCTTCCACTTCCTCTGCTACCACCAACTGGTACCGCATCGTATACTTTCGAAGTTGGATCGTTTATATCCATTCGGACGACATGACCCAGCCAACGTATCCGCTGAATCTTTATTCGCTGCGCTATGTCTATGCCGTCGTAAAGCTCATATAACTCATCGTTCCATCGCCTGCGATATTCGACGCTGCCAAAGTGCAAAGGTCCAAAAATCTTGGGCAGAATCTTTCTCTCAAACACTCCTAGCGTCGCTTCATCGGATGTTGTCATCGCCCACGCTTCTGCGCCATACGTTTGGACGGGCATGATGAGAGCCTTGTAGAGTGTTAGTTTTAACACGATTAAGTTCTGCGGCTCGTACGATGCTCTCCAACATCAGGTTTAAGAAGTCACACGACAGCGAGTCACATTGTCTAAAACCTCGTTTGGTATCAAACGACTCGGAGAGGTCCTTCCCAATTCTGACGGCGCTGCTGGTGTTGAGCAACGTCATCTTGCATAGCCGTATTAGTTTTGCGGGGATACCAAATTCAGACATCGCGGCATACAAGTAACTCCTTTCCGTACTGTCGAATGCAGCTTTGAAGTCGACGAAAAGAAGGTGTGTGTCGATTCTACTTTCATGGGTCTTTTCCAAGATTTGGCGCATTGTGAAAATCTGGCCTATTGTACATTTTTCAAGTCCAAAGCCACACTGATAAGGTCCAATCAGTTGGTTGGCGGTGGGCTTCAGCCTTTTACACAATACGCTCGCTAGAACCTTACAGGCGATATTTAGAAGATTAATTCCGCGGTAATTGATGCAGATTGCAGGATCACCCTTCTTATGGAGTGGGCAGAGCACACTTAAATTCCAATCGGCAGACATGCTTTCTTCCGACCATATTTTGCATAGAAGCTGATGCATGCACCTTACCAGCTCCTCGCCGCCATGTTTGAATAGCTCAGCCTTTTGTAAAATATAGTATACCAATTAATGTATTCCCTTCTCCGTTCGGCCGAGGCATTTGATCATTTTAATTTCCAAGAAATTGTAAAGTGGAATAATGGCAAATTTATAACTAAAAATTCATAGAAGGATGCTCACAGTTTCAAAGCAACACTTCTCAACGTTACAACATTTTTAACTTTTGTAAAAACTGTGAGTACGACAATTGTACTTGTGGCCGTTTCGGTATAATTTATAGATGTATGTTTCTCAGCGTCTTTTACTAAATGATGAAAAGCAGGGGGAAGGGATGTCGGTCAGGCTAACACTGGCGTTAGGAAAGGCCACATTCCTTGGTGGCTATTCAAAATTTTTTAATAAAACATTTATAAGAGGAAACCCTCTGCTTCAAAACAGGTTGCCAGAGCCAGAGTAAGAGTCAAAGCCAAGATTCCAAGCGATTGCGTAGTGAGAGTGATCCATAGCTAAACCAAAAGCTGTAGATACATTTAGTAGAATCCTCAGAGATTGGAATCCTCACATCTTAATTTTGCTTTCTATTCAGCTTCGACCCGAGAGTGATGCCTATCATGCGGTGAGATAGTCTATACTTAGGTTTTTGGTTTTTTCTGGTCGTGGGCATATGTACTCTATTAGGAATATTTTTTATTTATTTTTGCATTTCCATATAAAGACTTTCAAAACTAAAAATTTACACATTCAGCGAAAAAAGAGCTGTGGTGCGTTGCTTCCATTTCTATTCTATAGAAGGACAAACTTAAAATGTAAAAAGCAATTTGGAGTTATTCAAACACAAAATGTGATTATAGCTTTTACTATTACATAAATAACATAAAACCCAAAAAAATGTGTTCATTAATATTTTACTTGTCTAAAGTGATTTGAATTCTTCAAACAAGCATAAAATGCCGTTGGTATATGGAAGACCCATACAATTGCTCGTAGGTACCCAAGGACCTTACTACTTTTCAAAGGCAAAATATTATTCAACCAGAACCTCGTGCACACATACATATGAACAGAGGCATTAAGTTTATAAAAACACTAGCAAACCCGGCCCCCTTCGCTGGGCACACTAAAATAGAATAGATATGGTTTAGAACAGAAAATATATGATTTTCATATTATTTATTTCTTTATTCTTCATTCAAGCGCTTTGGCATAAACAATATTTTTTGTTTTTCTATTTGTTTTTGAGTAAATATAAAATATAAATTGAAAATCAGGAAAAAAGAAGATTGTTTTTAAATTTCAAATCAACGCATATGAATAAACAATCGTCTTTTTTCCTGATCATCCATGAATTTTTCGTTTCAATTTATATGTTTTATTAAGCATTGGAGCTTTTTTAACCATTATCCATTTATATTTTTCAAAAAAAAAAACGAAAAAAATGTTTTTTTCCACGAACACATAATTTTATTCGGATTTCACATTAAATTCTCAAATTTCGTAAGTAATTATTCACTGTTCCAAAATCCACTCCAAAAAAATTCACAAACAATTTTTACATGTTGCACTTACGTTTTTTCCTTATGGCATCCAAATTAGAAAGAAATATAGACCCATTGTAACTCATACTGTCAATTTGTAAGTTCAGTTCCGCCCCAAGCGTTAAAAAAGTAAGCGACATTATGGCTGGTTCAAAAGAACGCTGTACCCGTTGCCAGTGCTCCGAATTACAACCAAACTTTACGAAACCCATTTTCAATACTTACTTAACAATGTGCGTAAGTTTGGTTTAATTCGGTGCAAAGACACGGCGGGTCCACGTTTTGGCATATATTTCGAGACCCTAGCCATCAATAGGTATGAAAATTAAAGTATTAAAGCACTTATCAACAGCTTTCATTTGATACCCATATTGTACATACACAACCAAAGGTTACCCGGGTCCACGTTTTGACCTATATCTCGAGACCCTAGTCACGGAGCGGATGGAAATACTCTGAACTAAAGCATTCACCAACAGCTTCCATTTGATACCCATATTGTACATACACGTCCGAAGGTTACCCGGGTCCACGTTTTGACCTATATCTCGAGACCCTATCTACCAATAGGTATTCAAACTATACGGAAATCATCTTCATTACCTACTTAACAATGTGTGTAAGTTTGGTTTAATTCGGTTCAAAGACACGGCGGGTCCACGTTTTGGCATATATTTCGAGACCCTAGTCATCAATAGGTATGAAAATTACCCCGTATTAAAGCACTTATCAACAGCTTTCATTTGATACCCATATTGTACATACACAACCAAAGGTTACCCGGGTCCACGTTTTGACCTATATCTCGAGACCCTAGTCACGGAGTGGCATGAAAAATACTCTGTACTAAAGCATTCACCAACAGCTTCAATTTGATACCCATATTGTACATACACATCCGAAGGTTACCCGGGTCCACGTTTTGACCTATATCTCGAGCCCTGTCCACCAATAGGTATCCAAACTATACGGAAACCATCTTCAATACCTTCTTAACAATGTGTGTAAGTTTGGTTTAATTCGGTGCAGACACGGCCGGTTAGCGAACACACACAAAAAGTTGACTTTATTTTATATATAAGATTTTTTTCAGTTTGTGTCCGAAAAATCCAAATATCTTACGGAACCCTATTTTTTTCCAAAATAAAATGTAATCCATGTTACTCTTGGATAATGTGGTTTTCTAATGGTGAAAGAATTTTTAAAATCGGTCCAGTAGTTTTTGAGCCTATTCGTTACAAACAAACAAATAAACAAACAAACAAAGTTTTCCTCTTTATAATATTAGTATAGATAAATACCCAATGCATATGCGAAAAAGGATCATAAATTGTATGAAAAATAGGGATATTAATAAAATAATCCGCAGGTACATTGCATTTGCGATGACTAAGTTTTTGAAATTAATAAGACGCAAACTTTTAATTGCCACAAGAAAAATTAATAAGTTTCAATTTAGCCCGCTCATCATTCTTCTGACGAATGGATATACTTGTATGTAAGGGGTTTTTTTCGCTTGAGTACATCCATTTCTAACATTTGCAATACTTTACTTAATTCGAGCAATTGTGCAAAAAGAATGTGAAAATTTTTAATTGCCTACAACTTATTACTCTATTAATGAAAAAATATGATGAGCACGTACAGTCTGTCCAATGGAAGCGTGGCCAGCTAAATTCAAACTTAGAGTTCCGTTATAAAAAAAAAGAAAGGCCAGATAATGCTTGGAGAAGGTCGATGTTGCGCAAGTTAGCAGAGGCCGACATGACATGGGACTGTTCAAAAACAACAGCCCAGAACCATGTACGATGGAAGGAAGTATGCTACCGAGCGCAGTAAACAAGAAAATAAAAAAAATTAAAATTAAAAAATTAAATGCTTTAAATAAATTTAACCTTTTCGCAATACGCGTTGTGCAAGTTTTAGTTTTGGGAGAAATTTCGAATTCGTATGTTGTTTTTACAAAATGAGTTTTGCGTATGCAAACCCCTAAAGGTCCAAAAAATGACACGTAGATATGCAGAAAATATTTTAAGAAGTCGACTAAGACTAGAAGACTAAGTGGGTGCAATGCTATACCAAAGTTAAATACGTTGACGACTTCCCCGGACGAGACCCAAAAATAAAACCTCTCCAAAGCAAGATCAGAAGATCATTGATTTGTTTGCGACAAAGCCGAACTTATCGGTGCGTGAAGCTGAAGCAGTTTTAAGAAAAAGTGGTGGTAATGCATCCAAATACACGATTCGAGGACGTTTACACGCAGAAGAACTCAAATTTCGGAGCACATTGAAAAAACCGATGTTCTCATTTTCACACATTGAAAAAAAACTTGAATGGGCACTGCAAATTCAGAACGCAATTAAGCAAACGGTCCTGGTGTACTGCTGATAATCGAGTTGAATATCCAGTTAAAGTTCATATGGTTGTTGTTGCAACATCATAAACATTTCCCATAAATATGCGGAATATGCTGCTGAAGCGACAGTCATGGCCGGATATAAATACGGGTCGTTCCGATTACGTAAAATAAGGTTCATGTTTGAGGCTGTTCCTCCGAAAAAGGATTTGGCCATTTATTTGTGTTCACAGCCATATGGAACGCAGTTTTGATGAATAAAATCTGCCAAAAAGCATTATTACCGTCAGAAACGAAGATGTTTGGAAGGCTAGTTTTCCTTGGATTTTATAAGAAGGTAACGATCGCAAGTGTCGTAGCCGAAGGGGTATAGAGTGAACACAGCTAAATGGGATTGAAATGTTCTATTGTGGACGGTCAACTGTTATCAGGGGGAAATTCGGCTAATTTGGAGCAGAAGACACAACTTGCGCAAAAATTAACACAAATTATGACCCGAAGATGTGAAACCATTATAGCTAATGGTAGTAACTATGCATTTTATTGAAGGTATTGCGTATTGCAAATGTTGTAAGCCCATTCAATGTATGGTAGTTTGTGAGAATCCAATTGGTAAAATAGTCTATGAAATAAATCGGCAAAAGTCAATAGAATATTTTTCTTGTATTTATAACAGAGCTTTCATGTTTCAATTCTTGGGTTTCTATATAGTCTCCAACCAGATATGACCCTCCGTCCGACATCCGGGCCCAGTCAGACCTTTTCCAATAAATTATATTTACAATTGAACTTGCAAACTTACGCTTCCTTAAATTATATTTTAATATCGATCTATAAAACTATCATGATGAAAAAGTCCTTAGAAAATAATGTTATAATGAAATTAAAAAAAGGAACACCTTTGGGCAGACATATGGATGCGGGTGTAGGTCGAATCAAATATAGAAGTGGATCCCACGACCGAGATGTGGATCACCGACCAAAGCATGCCGCCCCAATGCAGTAAATTTCAATCCTCATCATCATTACTGGATTAACTCTAAACAGCTAGAGCAACCTAGATAACACTTCTGTTCGGGGCAGGAATCGAGCCTAAAACTCCGCGCAATGTATATTTTTGCTGTTTCTTCCAAAGAAGGCTCCATCTACACTCAACTTCTGTTATATGCAACGGTTGGTGCCACCTTAAGATCTGTTCAGGTCTTGAGACACATAGGGAGGGCGCCACACAGTTTATGGCCGCATGGTGCTCTCGCTATCATACGCCCTCAGCTTCCACGGTTTCTACTTTCCGTAATACGTGGGTGCCTCCCCTAAGCACCCCATTCAGAAACTCCTTGGTTCCCCGGAGCTCATCAAAACATCATAACTTTCCTGATGCCTTCTGATGTTCCCACTACAACATTTCCACTGTGAAGCATGTATGCTCCACATCAAGGAGCGCAGTATTATGCTTAGCAAATGCAAGACAACCACTGCATCTCCTAGTCTACAACCAGGCAATTAACGACATTAACCGAAAGTCCCTTACCACCTTTATAAACTCTTGCACTCCGAATGTCGTTATCAGAGTCCAACCACGACCCACTGCAGACCAATAGCTTCAGCTGCCTCGTGAAACCCGCGTTACTCCTGCAAAATTGCGTTCCGGATATTCCATTTAGTTAAATTCCAATTTATCCAGGATCGTTCAGGCATACTCAACTTGCCTGGAATGTGAAGGGACCCCGCACGAGACTAACTATATATTTACATGTCTCCTTTAATCCACTCATCTAACATCCCTTTTCCACTATACCCACCCTGTCGAGGCAGTACGTTTCCGGGGTTTACCTTTAGATGAGATAGAAACAACAACAACAGAAATTTAGTATTAACATATAAAAAGCGGATGAGGTTTTTTGTTCGATCTCAATAATATTACTTATACATTTATGTTGGATCTGAATCAGGTGGGTACGAGTATGTGTGCCACGTTAGGCGAGTTCTGCTCAAAAATGGATGTGACATTGTCAAGTTTTAAAAATATTTCAGGCTGTAGACGAATGAATTGGTGTGTGACTACCATTCAGAAATGCACAGGTTCGAACCTTCGTGTATGAAACACCTCCGAGTGTATTTCTACCATGAAAAAGCTCCTCATAAAAACCATTTGCCCTTCGGAGTCGGCTTAAAACTGTAGGATCCTCCATTCGATGGAAAACATAAAGACGCATACCACAAATGGGAGGTGAAGCTCGTCCAACACCTATTTACGTTTCAACACCAATCTATGTACGTTGGATGGAGAGTAATATGAGCCGGGAAAACTGGGCTAAATCGATTTATCTCATCGGTTTGAGCCTTTGGTATATATTGCATATATTTATATTTCGATTCCTCTTTGCTGTTATGCTTTAATCGTTATGTGAACAACATTATAATACCCTTTGGCACAAGTGCGCGCGGGACATTTGAAAAGTAAAATGTTCTACGAAAATATTTGTTAGTGAATTTTAATGGGGGTTACGGGATAAAATATACAAAAGTGGCAGTACAAGCATTTGCCTACTTGTAATTGTCACAAATACTCGCAAACCATAATGGATTATGGGGTCGCTTTTCTATTTTAAAAATGCTGTTTTACAATTGATGTTTTCACTGTTTGAGGCTCATGTTCATTATGTACTTAATTGGCACGGTTTTAATTAAAAGTTGATTGAAACTTAGTTTGACATAAATTTTATTTCGATATGGACTTTATTAACTATTTTGTTTTTGTTTTCCCCCCATAGATATTGAACAAAACAAATCGTTATTATATAAACGGCTATTCCCATCACCAGATAGCATCGGATTATGTTATCACTTTTGTAGACTCTCCACCGAATTCTGAGGAATCTTGGACAGGTATGCCTTTAAAAAATATTTAATGATATTTATGCCTTTCAAATATTTACTACTAAACGGAGTTAATATTGCTTTATGTTTAAAAGAGAATTTTTGCTTTTCAAGCGGTCTTTATCACATTATCAATATTTAGGCATTTAGCAAAAGTATCATAGCATTACTTGTTTAATGCAGTAATCTCGTCAATCGTAATTTAGGCTCCACAGGTAAAACAAATTGAAGCATTAAAATACAATCATCGCCTGATTTTATGGTTCACTGATAACAAAATGTTGGGAAATATTTTATGAGTAGTTAAAAGGTTTTTTAAAAGCTCGTGAACGCCTAACATGCATTGTTCTCATATATCGTTTGGGGGCTTCATTAAGGAGCACAATTAATAGAAACACTTAATAGTTTAGCTATAGTCGGTTTAAGGGCAGAAACAAATAGTTCGAAATAAGTTATTATTTAAACTATATGCGTGTAATCTATTCTCATACATAAAGGGTGGTCCAAATGCCAGTTTCTATTTAAATCATAGGCTTTTGAGACATTTTTCGAAGTGCGACTTTCTATTATGCAACAACAACGGTTCCTGCGGTATACAAATGACACAAAAATTTCAATGGCTCAAATTACAAAAGACTTCCAATTGCAAAAATTGCCATCCAGGGGCTTAGAATAGCCCAAATTAGATATTGAATTTAAAGAAAATTCATCTATTCTGGCAGGGCACATTTCCATCATGTCACGATAAAAGTGACGCTTTGCGAGATTTTGAAAAGGTGGCATCATTGCCCAATTTTTTGAAACGTCTTTCCGATCAACGGTGAACACCAGTACTACGATTACCGATTTTTTGTGGGTTAAAACTTAATTCATGGACTTCAACGCTCTTTCGTTTTAGCAGGACGGCGCAATGTAACTTAAAGAGTATCAAATAACCGAGCTCTTGCGCGCTAAGTAATCGTGTTGTCTTTTGCACTGCCTGTTGAAGCTGTAATTCGACCCTGCTACCCTTTTATTGTACAATATAAGCTAAAAAACGGGCACACTAAAAACCAAGGATGATAGATTTACAAGGTTTGACCAATAACTATGGTGAAAAACAAAATTGTGAGGGGAACTTCGGTTGCCACGTCACAGGGCATTCGGCAGCCGATCTCCACACGATCATTTCACATGTATTCACACACTCGTACAATCAGACGTTGCTCGGATAGCAACCAAGCAATATGAGCGAAGACTGTGTTTGATTTTGTTTTTTTTCGTGTATCACCAACACAATCTTATCGCCAGCTTAAATCTGCAAAACAATTTCACACATATTCACGCACTCGTCCAATCAGTTGTTGCTCAGACGACAACGAAGTGATCTTTTCTTATATCACTAACAAAATCTCAGTTTTTTTGCAAGCACATCCCCTGTTACGTCGGCCCATCAACTGATTCTGTCAAATTCACTGAGAGCCGGATAACGGTCTGTTATTGCCCACACCTTCTCAATTCTTTTCCCTTTTTAAAAATTAAGTGGGAATAATTGATTTTACTCATTTTATTATATTTTTTAGAAGACTACTTTATTTGAACCACCCTTTATTCTCTGTTGTTATTTTTTTATTTGTAATACCTCTGAAAGTTAATGTTAAACAAAAAAAACTATAATAAATAATGATAAAGTGATTAAAGACCGAGCATAAAAGACCTCAAGTAAATTGTTTAGTACAAAGGAACTCCAGTTATATTTAGTTAGTGAAAAGTAGTTAATAGTTATACGAGTAAGCATTGTTTTGAATGTACGAGTAATTATTTCTTCAAAGTACTACCAATCAAAAAATTGCCCGAATTGTAGTGAACAAATCTAATTAGTATCTTAGTTGAGTGATTGGCTAAATTAATAATCGGTTAACCTCTGCTACTATCAAAAATCGCCTAAAAATTTATTTCTGGAAATATCAAACAAGTTTGTGATGCAGTATAATTTTCAGACGAACACTCGAAGGAATCGCCTGGACCACAAATTATCGACGTACAAACAATTTATTCAAATAGTGGATCGCGAAAGAGACGAATGGATTGGGACTCATTGGATATCGGTCAAAGTGGAACCCCAACTACAGTACAGTCTGGAGAATTAGCCAATAAAATTCCACATCACGAAAAAGAAAAACAAAAAAAGGAAAAAACGGCGGGTAAGTGCTTTCCCGACCTTAAGTATGGTCAAATACTCATTTTTTATATATATTTTTTAGGAATTTTGTTTTTTAAGAAAATAAAATGCGAACGTTTTGATTTTATAGTATATTATTATTGACATCAAATAGTATACAAAAACAATTTTTGTTTTTTACATATTTTTTTGTAGTAGTGTGGCAGCAAAGTAAGCGTCTTAAAAAAGATAGGTGGCTTGTCAACAGGATTGGGCTCTTCGGGACATCTGATTGATCAGAAATTTTCATCAGTTATTCCACACATCAGTAGTTCTGGCAGCTGCTACTTTCGTTTTTTTCAGCCCTAATTTCCAACCGAAAAACATATCTTTTTTTAAAAGTCCGCCATTTGTAATTTTTCAGAAAAAATGTCCCATTGTAGCTCCTGCCACAATGTCAAGCTTACAAAATAATAATCAGTTTAATACCAATAAAATTTGCGCCAATATAAATTTTAGACAATATAAGTTTACTGGCGATAGGTGGCCGTGGGCCGATGGGTCCCAAAAGCACACATTCGGAAAACTTTTATATGAAAGAAAATACTCAAAATCGTATAAAAAAAAAATTTATTTAAAAATCAACGTTAATTTCGAGCCACTTGAAACTTTAACTTTATTGTACTAAAGTTGGGTGGATTATAAAACTGCACACCTTGAAGTTTTATAAAAGTCGAAAATTTTCATTGAATTTTTTTATAAATTTTGGAACTTGAATTTATTAGTTTTTTATACAATGAACTGAATTGTTATTGAAAATCAACGAAAAAAATGTTGCATGAAAAATTATTATAATATTGAGTTATAAGAATATTGTAAAAGGATAAAGTGACTTAATTATGTGAGCACAAGTGTAAGCTCAGATATGTTCTTGTATGTTGAAAATTTTAAATTTGCCTGATACATATACAGAATTAGGGTGCGGTAGGAAAAAACCAATTACCTACATATGACTCGTGGTAGTAGTACATATTACGTCTTACATCCGCGGAAGATTAGTGATGAAAATGAACGAAATCGAAACCACTCTTCATATAACGGTAATTTATTTAAAAAACGTAATAAAGGGTCTTCCAATAAGAGGTGTTATTCCCGTAAATGACCAATGGTTTCGTTGCTTGTGCGGCACGTAGCGCCGTCTTGTTGAAAATAAACGTTGTCCAGATCATTACCATTCACCGGCCATTAAAAATCGTTAATCATCTCTCGATAGCGCAATCCATTCACCGTAACTGTTGCTCCAGCTTCATTTTCGAAAAAGTAAGGTCCAATGACTCCGCCGGACCATAAACCGCACCAAACCGTCACACGTTGAGGATAGAGAGGCTTTTCAACAATAACTCTTGCATTTTCTGAGCCCCAGATCTGACAATTTTGCTTGTTGACGAAGTCATCGAGATGGAAATGGGGCCTCATCACTCAAGATGATTTTTCGATGGAATTCCGAATCATTTTCATGCATTTCAACGACCCAATTAGCAAAGACACGACGTTGTTGATGATCGGCCGGCTTGAGTTCTTGTGTTAACTGGACTTTATAGGCCTTAAGACCCAAATCTTTATGCAAAATACGGTGTAATGACGTTTGTGGAATGCCTAATTCCAAAGAACGACGAGTAATGGACAAACCCGGGTTTTCCTCAACACTTTCGGCTACAACAGCAATATTTTCGGCTGTTCTTGAGCGACGTGCACGGGTTTTATTCTTCACATCACTAACTTGTCCCAACAGCTCGAATTTTTCCACCAATTTCTGTATTGCAGTCCGACAAGGTTCTTCACGGTGACCCAAAAATGTTCGAGTTTTACGAACCGTCTTTGCCAAATGATCACCATTTTTATAGTGAATTTTAATAATTGCAATGTGCTGTTTATGCGTGTATCGTTTTTTATTAATGGCGTAGTTTCTACTTGTCAAATATCAAAAAATGACAGCTTCAAAAGTGGCATCTACCGAAATAGCAGACTATTCAAAATAACACCTGTTATTGGAAATCCCTTATCTCCTTCATAAATAAAGCAAAATTATTCACATTAGGTACAAATGATAAATCAAAAAAAATGCGTCGTGAGCAAAATTAAAAAAAAACGGATTGCAGAAAAAAAAAATTGTATCTCCTATATCTCGGCAACTACTTAATATGCCCTACTGTATCGTAAAAGCATCTTCACAAACCGGAACCGATGAAGTTGACTGCAGTTGAAGCTTGGCGTGCTTTTATTCATGTATAGATACATATATATATTTGTATATACACCTGTGCTCAAAATAGTAGTAACGCGACGAACTACTGAGTTTTAAATATTTCTCTGTGTGTGTCCTGCCATTGCTAGAGCAAGGCTACGAGCTTTGGGTTCCTATGTCGTGAGACTGAGTAATATTCATTCTCTCTGGAAAATTTTCTCAGGACTAACTACCTTTGTCTCTGTCACTATTCGTCCCTATCTCTTTCTCTGATACTTTTCTCCTTTCCTTCTTGACTATCTACAATCTTTCCAGAGCTCTAAATACAATGGGCTTTTTAGCCTGAGTATTTTAGGAGCCACCAAATCTCATGGAGCTCCTTGGCTCGACCTATTCAAATTTCAATTTCAAACAGCGAGAGCAAAATCTACCAAGTCTCAAAGACTTTCCCTGATACTAATTTAAACGCTTCATATATCTCCCTCTATTTGCAAGAAAAATTCATAAATTTGAAAATCGTATTAAATCAAATTCGTGTAAAAAGAGAATTTGGTGTAAATTGACTTTGTGAAAAATTCTGAAAAATTTAACAAATTAAAAAAAAAACTTTTTAAATATTTAAAATCTTTAGAAAGCTTTTAGGTACGCAGTTTTATATATATAATTGGCTCGTACACCCGTTTTGGTTGTTTGACCGAGCTCCTCCTCCTATTTGTGGCGTGCGTCTTGATGTTGTTCTACAAATGGAGGGACCTACAGTTTCAAGCCGACTCCGAACGACAGATATTTAATTTTTTTTATGAGGAGCTTTTTCATGGCAGAAATACACTCGGAGGTTTGCCATTGCCTGCCGAGGGTTGACCGCTTTAAAAAAAATGTTTTTCTTCATTTTGGTGTTTCACCGAGATTCGAACCTACGTTCTCTCTGTGAATTCCGAATGGTAGTCACGCACCAACCCATTCGGCCACGGCGGCCGCCGCAGTTTTATAGTCCATTCAATTTTAGCACAATAAAATGCAAGTTTGAAGTAGGTTCAGAAATCGAGTTGATTCTTGATATATGTACATACATATGTATATTTTTTTTGCAGCGATACTAAGAATTTTATTTCGCAAACGAGTAAAGCACATATCTTGCGCAGAAATGCTTAAATCAACGAGAAATTTTAGCTACTTGAAACTTGCACTTTGTGAAACTAATATTGCATGTGCTATAAAACTACATACCTACAATTTTTCTAAAAACTTTGAATACAAAGTTGAAAAATTTTGATGTACAGTCTGTGTCAGAAAAAAGGATTATTATGAAGTATAAAAGATATATATGATATTTAAAATTTTTTTTACATGAAAGTATGTACAAAACTACGAGTCGCAATTACTCAATAAGCTGTGTAGTCTCCAATGGTTGTCGAGTATAGCCTGACATCTTCTCGGCATGCTTTGAAGCTTTTCTGCGTAGCTCGTCGACAAAGAGGGCTCGATTTTGCGAACTTGGCACACGAATTGCTTTAAATCGTGGACTATCTTTTCGACAAGATGCGTTTTCATAATTCCCCACACATTTTCAATGGGGTTGGCGTCTGGGGACTGGGAAGGCTAGTCCAATACTGTGACGCCATTTTCTTGTTTTGTTGTTTCTCAATGTGTTTTTCTGAGAGCAGTGGTTTTGATGATGTGGGACGGTAGGATATGTTCGCCTCCTTCAGTCGTGGTTCGATGGTGTTGATACTCACATCTATTCCCTTTTTAGCAAGAATTGCGCGCGTCTTGACGTAGTCGCAAAGAAGGGTCCCACTTAAAAAGTTAGATGATCACTTTATCCTGCTTTTTTGTCGTCCCCCGCTTCAACCCACGCTCGGAAAAGTTATCAACATTTTTGTACACCTTATACCGCTGATTCCACATCACAACATCCTTTTTTTGATTTTTTAATCACTTTTACAGCCGCGGCGTAAGATAATTTCGGCCCTTTCGAATGCATGCATATAAATACTGCCTCGAAACGCTTCGCGTACCTCTCACTCATTTTTGTTTGGTTGCGTTTACGGGAAAGTTTCGAACGACACTAACCTGAGTTAGCACTGGCGTCGCAGCTCTTGAGTGGGACTATTGCGCAGCAAAAAGCAGAGCGAAATGTATCCTGAAGTTACAAGAAAAAACCCGGTTCAGACTGTAATTCTTTTTTGAACTTTGTTCAATTTTTGTGAACTTCAGACAAAGTTTACAACTTTAAATTATATATGGCTTCACTACATAAAAAATATTTAAAACTTGATAATTCGTCGCGCTACTATTATTTTGAACACAGGTGTGTGTATGTACATATATCAGCAGATATGTTTATAAAGAATGTCTACACCCCTTTTACTTTTCACTAAACACATTTGATAAAAGATCTTCGTTCAAGTTAGTTTACGCCCGGCCCAGAACGGGTTTTTCTAAGGAAAATTAAACACATTTAGCTGCAATTAAAAAAGTTGAATTTTTAAATTTAAGACTGGTTTTTGTTACATATTCTAATTCATTATAGAAATGCCAACTGCGTCTCTACACTATTATTTACATGTTTTTTTATGAAAATATTTAAATTTTGTTTTGAATTCAAGTTATACTCAAGTTGGATGTGTGTATAGTTGCATATGTATGTATGTGGAAGCAAATGAACCCTGCAGGAAAATTCGCGGTTACCAAACTGGTGCGCTGCCAGTGAACTTAGAGTCGTGACTAGGCCGCCTTCCTTTTCTTTTCTATATCAGCAAATGTTAAATTGTATACTGTTATTAAGATTTAATCTCAAGCGTAATCGTAGTATGATTAAGATCATTCACTAATTCGTTCGAAAGAAAATAATTTCATTCATACTTCGACGTTATACATTACTACTGTCAAACCACCATATTTGTTTTATATCAAATAGCTCAATTTAATCTGAATTTGCGGTACAGTGTAGCCCGTCGGTTGTTTTAGCGCCACTATGAGCCGAACGCCCTATCACTCAGGTTGACGTTTGACAATTCCGGACTTTAAAGAACATGACGGAAAATCATTTGCTCCATTTCTAATACGCGTACCGATTCAACCGCTGAATGCCTTCATCAGCACGCCTATTGATCTCTATTGCCCAAGTATACGTGTTGATTTAGAGAAAATATGCTGCAGTACATGCGGTATTTACTTCGCATCTATCACAAGAGCTGCAGAGCACAGGAGAGCAGCTCACATTGCACCAGCTAAGCAAGCGCGTATGTTCCGCAAAGTGCGACCCTCACGGATTGTCACAAGATGTCCTAGTACCCCCGATGCATCCATTTTTCAATACTTTTATTTTTCCTTTCAAGAGAAATTAGGGGTTTCTTCGAAATTGATTGTTTACAATTTTAGTATTCGAGTACATCTGTCAGTGAATACCTGTTTAACAAATTCAAAGCTACTGAGACTGTGGAACTCAGCTTAGAAAGTTTTAACCAAATTTTCTTCCCTTAATGAATTAAATAGGTTTGAAGATGAGAATATTGCAGATATTGCTTTTTATGCATGGCCTATATAACGGTAATATTTTAAAGTATAAAAGCGCTATATGATATACTTATCAGTATTTAAATAAGATTACTCGCATGTGTATAATATAATATGTATATAAAAAATATGCTTATTAAGGAGTTATATACAGTTAAAAGTCCGAAAAAGCGAATTTTCCAGAATTTTTTTCTGAGAAAACTTTTAAATTTATTAATGGATCTAGAAATTTGACTTAGTATTAGTAAAAATATTTATTTGGAAAGGAGCTACAGCTGATCTCCGGGAGCTCCTCTCAAAAAATACGTTTTGCGGTGACCACTATATCTCTGAGCTGGATTCTCTGAAATTAAAAAATCAAACAAATTTCGTTAAAGTAATGTTAAATCTAGTAATTAATCGAAGCAATAAGCAAAATAAATTTTTTTGAAATGGCGGTTTCTCACCGGTTTTTAACCAAAATTTCGGCCTTAAATGGTTTATAAAAAAATATTTATCGGAGAGAAAAAATCTTCGATTAATTACTAAAAAATATATTTAAGAAGCTCCTGTTAAAATTTTAGACTAATCGGCTTAGCCGTTTTCGAGAAATGTTGGTCACCGACTTTGAAAACACCATTTTGAAAAAAAAACGCGTTTAAAGTTTGAAAAGCACTTTACAATCACTCTGAAACACCTTTCAAATTTGCATGTAACTTGAAAATATTCACCGGAACGATATTTAATTTTCTGTGTGTATTCTTAAATATATGTACATTAAGAAAAAAAAATTAAAAAAAATCGATTTTTTGAAAATTCTAACTGTATGTATATAACCCCTTAAGAGATTTTAGGAAACGTGTGTGCTAACGGCCACTTCTACCGAAGCAAACCCAAACAATAGAGAAAGGAGCAGTTGGGTTACACGACAACAAAGAAAACGAATAGACGTGGAATAATTTAAAAAAATATTTTTTTTTGTCGCTTAAAATTACCACTGAATACAACTTCATCTAAACATTACAGGTTATGTAATTTTAAAAATTAACGATGTATAGTATGTGCACAGTCACATAGCCATTTTAGCGTTCGTCTGAGCAAGCGGAAAACCTAGTAAAAATTAACACATCTACATAAATGAAATTTGACACAAGAGTTAGTGTTGGCCAAAGACAGGTTATTATTTAAATATAAAATATACATATATATTTAATATTGAAATATATTGGTAAGCAACGGTGCGTTCTTTCGACATATTGACAAATTTTTGAGGACAAAAATATGTTATACGACCTTTCCACAAACAATAATGTTGTATATTCTGGTTTAAAATATTCTGTTCACAATTAAATTTATTAATAGTTCCTGTATTTTTTTCTTTGGACACTCTATTACGCTAAAAAATACCACACTAAAACGTTTTCAAGGTCATGTAGACCCAGCTTTGACTTCAGTTTCTGAAAATATATACTTAACGAAGCCAGCAAAAAAGATGATGGTGGCTGGTTGAAGTAGTGATTCATCCAGAATCCAACTAGCGCTTCCGCACCATTTTGTTGCCACAACCTGGCTACAAACTTGTTTAGCGGTTAATTGCACCATGACTATATCCAGTCTGTGCGATTTAAGAATCTAACTAGGATATAGAACGTATAAGCCACACAGTTGTTCGAGATTCTCCAACAGTGGTTTGCCCAGGGTTGTCATTATCTCCTTCCATAGGGCATTCATTCCTTTCATAGGGAAATGGAAAATCGTTTCCTTTTTCTCTGGTTGTTTACAACTGTCACAGTTTGTGTTGTGAGGGATGCCCATTTCGGCTGCTTGGTCTTCGACGTGAGTCTCCAGGCTATGAGCCTTAAATGGTAAAAAAGTTGAATTTTGTGGAAATACATGCAGTTTTTTGAAATTGTTTGCTACTTCTTCTCCTTGTCTACACCTGTCATTATGTTGAAGTCTGGAAAACAAAATTCCAATTGACTTAAGAGAAAAAGTATTCAAAATCAATTTTCAAGTAAAATATTCACGAGACGATAAAACCGAAATAGGACCAAAACACGAAAAACTCAAATGGGGTTTTGATCGTTTTAAGGCACTGAAGTCAACAACACTGAAGTAATTGGCGCTAAAATGGGCCAAAATAAAAAGTTTTTTTTTCGCCCGACGGCAGGCAGTGGCAAACCTTCGAGTGCATCTCTACCATGAAGGTCAGGTTAGGTATATCTAATTGATCTGAATAGATCTCACAGAGGCCACAAGGGTCTGTAGCGTTACCAGTGTTGTTGGAGTCGTGTTAAGCATGGTTCGTGATTTATGTCTTGGCGAGTTTTAATAAACGGTTTAAACCTTTGTCACCAATATCCTTCAGAGATGAAAAGTATACCGATCCCAGGCAGTTGTAACGAGTTCTGTTTAGAGCAGGGCAATGTCTAAGGAGGTGTTATAATGTACCCCTTTCTTCTTCGCATAAGTTACACGCGTCGTTCTGTACCAATCCCATTTTAGCTGCGTGATGTGGAGTGAAACAATGTCCCTTCAGTACTCCGAACAAAAGTGTATATTCCTTCCTTTGGAGGGATAAAATAAAGTTGTTTTCATGTTGTAAGTTCATAGCATTATTTTGGCAGTCTTGTGGGAGGTCGAGTATTCCCATATAAACTGTGCCACCATGAAGAAACTCTTCATAAAAAACCATTTGCAGTTCGGAGGCGACAGAAAACTTCAGGTCCTTCGATTTGTATTATAGACAAATATCAAGACGCACAACGCAAATCGAAAGAAGATGTAGGGGTGCTAATTGGAAACACTAAGTGAAACTAAGACCTTCTCCATTTTGCCTTTCTATTGCAGAGGAGGCCCTCCTCTTTCTTTGATATCACCAGCGGGTTTGGTACGCAATACTTTCGGAGCTGAAGCGTTGGCAGCTACTATATTCATACGATGTCGCGCAGTCAAGTGCGATGCTACATCAGATTTCGCCGCCGCTAACACGCGAAGATTCAAAAATCTTGCACAAATTCTTTCTATCGAACGCTACAGCCGATATAGTCATTGATTATGCGTTTGCGCCATGCAAGGAAACGAGACCTATAAAATGCGTTTTCATTCACCGAGAGAGGACTTCATTTATTCGTTTCATGCATTTTAGCAACTGTATTTTATTTATGTACATATGTATGTATTAATTTTGCTAACTATCATCCTAGCAAAATTTAATGCATCTTCGCTTGCATTTTTTGAAGCTAAAATTGCTCCTTTTTCTAAACCTAATTACTGCTGACCTTACCGAGATTAATTGTATGAATTGCATCACGCTTTAAAAATGTTCCTCCAACAGCGTGGGCCTAGAAGTGATTGCTGCACACATACGAATTATAAGGCGCGGGGCGAACAGTTGGTTCCAATTTCAAATTTTGGAGCCACTTCTGTGCCACGGTCTCATTCCGCGACAAAAGAAATCATTTTTTGTTTGCCTCGTTACACCCCCGTATAGTTTTTTAATGTTTCTGATTCTCGAAATCACTATAAAATTTTTCACAAAATCTTCACGATAGCTCAACACAACCGACTCACTTTGCAAATTTGTCGTTCTGGCACGCACCATCTTTCCTTTTCATTTCTTTTATTTTGGCGCATTTCTATATTCGCAATTGTAACCGTTGGCCCAATTAAAAAAAGTTCACTTCTATGACATCTTTGATATAAAAAATTACGACGACAAAAAACAAGTGGGAGAGCTCTCTTTATTATTATTGGAGTAAAGTTTATTAAGAGATTTGTGGTGTAGTAATTTTCAATGTGGTGTTTAAAATTTTTGTGGTGCAAAACTCAGTGAGGTGCCTATATTTGAGGATGTTCTAAAATCTCTTACTAGCAAACCTTTTAAATCTCAATTGTACTAAAAAATTTTAACAGTAACATATGCGCCTTCTCATTTTATTAACATTTTCTGTCCGAACGGCAAATATTTTTTATGAGCAGCTTTTTCATGGCAGAGATATAATATCAAAGGTTTGCCATTGTCTGCCGAGGGGCGACCGCTATTGGAATAAACTCTTTCTTCTTTCTTTGTTTCACGGGGATTCGAACCTACGCACTTCCGAATGGGAGTTACGCAGCAACGCATTCGGCTACGGAGGCATTTTAAAGCACACAAAGTCCTCCGATTTCGCGCCGAAAAAATTTAAAGAAAATTCTGAAGTCATCTACAGCGATGAGTCACATTTTTAATGGTATGTGAAAAACTCTTTTTATTAGCTTTTGACAATTTCGAAAGGTGAGACAAGTTTCAATTGTTAAAAATTACATTGCTAAACTTATTAGATGAATTTCCAATTTTTCAGTTAGGTCAGCAAACACTTACGCACATTTTTAGTAGGAATTAACAAGTGCATACATGCACATACAAGTACATATGTATGTATGTACGTAAAACCACAATAAAAATATTGTACAAAATGCGTACTATTTACTACATCTATTTACGTTTTGATTTGTTTAATCAAATTTAAAAGTATTTGTTCTCAGTGTAGTGTCAATGAAGGGCCAGATTACAGAATTTCAAATTATCTCCATTGATTAAATCTTTAAACCTATACTATATATTGTGAACCCGCACAGCTTTCCACAAAATATTAAGAAACGTGTACTCAGTTGGTATATGAACTGTAAAAACAAAAGTTGTGTTGAAGCACGTCGATTCATATGTACTTATGTAAAATACATGAAGTCATACTATGCATTTTTCAATATAGTAATTAAATTCTATATAAAGTACATAGTAATATCGGATTTCGCTTAACATAAATACATTTTGTTATTTAAAGCAAATATTTTTGTCCGCTGGTTAAAGTGTTTGCACTGAGAGATTTACCGCTGCAGTTTACAGTGAACAATAATAATAATACAAATGCAGGAGAATGCATCTACTAACACCGACAATGGTGCTCGTATTTACACCTGGTATCAGACAAATATCTCGGGTACGATCACAAGCGAAGACGTTATAAAATGAATTTAAAAAGAGCAACAAATATAGAAGCACTCAGAAGTGGTGTGTTTGTTGTTAATGGTGTTATTAACAAAACTGTACTATGTAAAACTATTATCACAACGCGTGTTATAATTAGAAGATGGTGTAAGAAGAACTGTACGGATCTACTCCTAAGTACACATGTGTGTATATACGCTGCTACATACATATGTACATATGCATGTATCTATACATGTACGAAATATGTGATATGATTGTGATTTCTAACGGTGGTAGAATTTGAAAGTCTTTGATCATTTTCATTCGATAGAATAATCAAATTATGCTAATAAAATTTTATTTTATAAAATAAATTGAAAAAGTAATACAGAAAAATTGGTATTATTTGTTCCCTACTAAAAAATAGTATAAATAGCGAAAGTAAATAATGCGGAGTATTTGTTTTATACACCGCGTAAAGTATCTACATATTTATATATGCATGTTTGTATATGTAGCACAGGGACTTATTGATAAGTTTTGATAAGCTAAGCGTTTTTTATTTAGTTTTAATAATTTTTTTCGAAATATTCGTTCTCCTGCAAAAACCTTATATGTTAAATTTAAAACAATTCGAAAAATATTCATCGAAATTCCGCACTTTTTAATCAGAATTAAAAAAAATTTCAAGTATGCAATTTTATAGCCTATAGAATTTCGGTATAAGTGCAAATTTCAAGTAACTCGGAAAAATTGCGTTGATTTCTGAAATTTTTTTTGGCTGTCTGATGAAAATTGTGAGAGTGTTTTTGTTTTTAATTTGGTTTGAAGCTTGAATTTGTATAGTTTTTGTAGGAGAATGAGGAATATTTTTATAAGAAAATTATTAAAATTAAAAAGAAACATAAAAATTCTCAAAACTTGTCAATGATCCCTGTGCTATACTTATTTAATGAAGTGTAGTATATAATACAAGGTGCTTCAAAATTAATCTACGACGTACATACGACGCCATTTGCAAAAATTATACATTTTCCGATAGGCTCTTCTCCACCTATTTGTTGTGTGCGTTTCGATGTTGTTCTACAAATGGAGAGATCTACAGTTTTAAGCCGACTCTGAACGCGAATGGCTTTTTGTGAGGAGCTCTTTGATGGCAGAAATACACTCGGCGGTTTGCCATTGTCTGCCAAGGGACGACTGCTATTAGAAAAATCTTTTTCTATTATTTGGTGTTTCATGCAACAAATGTATAGCCATATTATGAAACGTTCGTAGATAATAGAGAGAAATACAAACAAACGAATGGGATAACAATTTGTATTTGAATCGGTGGGAAATTGATCAAGAGACTTTTAAATGATTTATTTGAGGCCGCTCCCATGCGGTCAGCGTAACAATACATTTTGTGAAAGAAAGAGAAGGGATGAGAAGGGCACGCACAAAAGTTGCGAACACATATAAAATGATATAATGATTCAAAAATCATTAATCAGTACTTGAACGAGAATTGATACAAATATAGGAATAAAAGATCTTGAAATAAGCCAAAACAAAGGTTAACACTGCACAATTCCATGCGTTGGGGGCTATCATATACTTGTGTATGCGTCGAAATTAACACCATAAATTTAGTAAAAATGAGGGACCAAGTTCTTAATGTTTTTAGTTAAAGTCTGTACCAGTTAATAAAAAGCACCAGTAAAAATTGAATCAAGCCCTGACAATTAAAAATGGCTGCTTGATAAAGTTTTGAATTTAGAATTTTCACTAAGAGTCTTCTGTTTCACGTCAATAAAAAGAAACAAAATTTGTATGGAAGCTATTTTGCAAATATTTTCTAAAACTAGTATGTCTTTTTAGCTACCGAAAAAGGTATAATATTTAAATGAAAAAAGTAGCCCGTAGGCGGATTGCAGGCTCAACTAGTGGAGGGTAAAATTCCCAAAGAAAGAACATATTGTAAAAATACTTGACTAAAACAAATAACTTAACAAATTCGTTCTCGATTTGACCGCCCCTATTCCTGATACAAATACTCATTATTTTCCATAATTTTTTTTTATTGTTTAAATTATGCCAGGTTCTAAACAGGTAGCATTTGCAACCGTTGTTTCGTTATGCTGGACTACCTACTTAGTCTATTCAATTACATTATTCTTAAAATATTATACCGTATTTGAAATTACGGCGGCCGCCGTACCCGAATGGGTTGGTGCGTGACTACCATTCGGAATTCACAGAGAGAACGTGGGTTCGAATCTCGGTGAAAGACCAAAATGAAGAAAAATATTTTTCTAATAGCGTTCGCCACTCGGCAGGCAATGGCAAACCGCCGAGTGTATTTCTGCCATAAAAAAGCTCCTCATAAAAAATGTTTGCCGTTCGGAGTCGGCTTGAAACTGTAGGTCCCTCCATTTGTGGAACAGCATCAAGACGCACACCACAAATAGGAGGAGGAGCCCGGCCAAACACCCAAAAAGGCTGTATGCGTTAATTATGTATGTATGTACCATATACTTATATATATGCCTACCCCACATTGTGATAATTTTATAATTTCGAGTATGTCAAACTGAGAAAAAACAAATACATAAAAATTCCCTTATACGAAATTCCAAAATCAGTAAAATCCATTCCGAGAAACCAATAAAAAGAAGGCTGATTTTTTTCTATCCGAAAATTCCAACCAAAGTGGGTATAAAACAACAAGTTTAGGAAGAACCGAATTCGAGTAGGTTAAAGCTAATTTTGATGATTCGTTAGCAAAAGGAGTTTCTTCAGATAGGTAGGCTGCTAGCCCGCCTACCGTAGTTTGGTGATAGGATATCAATTTGCACCTCCAGGCAGGTGTGCGCTTGTTTTGGTCCGCGAGTGGTATTTTATTTCCCACCTGCCCCACATACATATCTACAGAGCATTCCTCCATCCGCCAGGTGTCCACGCGTCCGATGGGAGACAAGCAACTTCGCACGGAGTTGACCTCTGTGTTGCCTGTTGTGCTTGACCGCAAGGATCTAATTGGGAGTGTCTGATGCATTTGTCTACATCGCGTTTTGATTTTCTAACCCAATTTTTTGGATTATTTAGTTATTCTCAATTTTTCTTATAGAATTTTTTAGAGTGATTTTTGAGTAGGTCTGAGTCTCCGTGCATGAAACATCAAATGATAGAATGACGGGCGTTTTTCTAATAACTGGCGCCCCTCGGCAGGCAATGGCAAGCCCCCTCTAGCATATAAAAGCCCCACAAAAAAAACCACCTGCCGTTAAGAGGCGTCACAAAATTTGTAGGTCACTCCATTTGTGGAAAAACATAAAGAAGCAGGAGGAGGAGCTCGGCCAAACACACAAACAAAGGGTGTTAGCGCCAATTATATATATATTTATATATGAACACCTGTATATTTTGTAATTTGCATTCATCTTAGAACTAACTTCATTATTTTTCTCTTTGACATTCATTTAGGTCGTGGCAGTTGGACTGAAGATATAGGATTCGATTTGAATACAGACTTTAATAGCAATTCTTACCTGAGCAAGTAAGTACCTTACCGTGGGCAAGTAAATTATTGGTATATTACAAATTAGTGCAAATTTTTCTTACAATTAATGGCATTTCCTTTTCACCCTTTACTATATTAATTGTGGAATCGTTTAACCAACAGTGAGTCCTTTTTGTCGTTCTCTCCGGCCCTGACGGTACTGAAACAGGAGCCACAAGGCGAACAGCTGAAGGCCAATAAAAGTCCATTAAATACTCATTCCGTCGTAGGCAGCAGTGGAGGAAGCGCACCAAAAGTAGATAAGGCACCGTCGCACGTAGATGCAACGCCAAACACAGAGGAAACTCCCAAAAATGCCTTGAACAATTCACTCTGTGGATGTGGTTCGCCGAAAACCGGCACACCACAAGAAATTGAACAAAATGGAAACGGCATCAATAAGCCCAACAGCAGTGGAGCCTCTGGATTTGGTAATACTGGCAACACTTACGGTGGCGTGGAAAAGAGTCCTGGTAAGATATGCCTTTACCCATTCAGATATACTCGTATTGTACATACGAACACATATATAAAAATTCTATATTATTCACTTGCATATTTTTTTAGCACAGGGAAATCCAGCACCTCAACAATTGACGGTAGTCGATGGAAACAAAATTGAAAACAATACTGGAGGTGGTGCTGTTAATGGCAATAATGCCAATGCACACTCTGATGATCACAAGTAAGCAAGAAAACAGTAACATTTAGAATTATTGGAACTGTCTTCTTTGAAATTACAGATTCCAGTACATTCTGGCAGCTGCTACCTCCATAGCTACCAAAAATAATGAGGAAACGCTTACCTATCTGAATCAGGGACAAAGCTACGAAATCAAGTTGAAGAAAATCGGCGACTTATCCTTCTATCGCGATAAGATACTTAAGGTAAGGCTTATGCGTTTACATTAGCAAGCACTTGCGTACTTATTCTAGACATATGAACAAATTAAATAGATTATTATAAATGTTCGATCCAAGCTCGATTTATTTCACAAATAGGAATGTGTGTATGTATGTATGTATATCTTCAAATAAACACATCCATACCCAGATACTTTCTTTTTATGTAAAGGTTATATGTGTATGGATGTACATATGTATTTGCAATTTTTACTTGCATAAATATCTAGATATGTATGTACCTATAAGCATGTATGTCTGTATGTACATATGTTACAGATACTCACTCCATTGGAATTTATTCATCTAAATTGATTTTAATATGCTTCAATTAAAACAAATTGCGACAAACGTATACGGACGTATCCACACACAGTTACTTACAACCATTCATATGTATACATACATATGTACATAGTTGCTTGTACGCGTGTATCACTTAAATATTGTATAGTACAATAGACGACAAATTTTTATCGTTCGTGGAGCTCGACGAGTAGGCTGGCTGTATAATTGTACCGAATATTCGCTGAATTTTTGCATACAAGTTAAGTGTGCGAAGATTGCGAGATGGAACGATGAGCGGCGTTGTGTTTTGATGACAACTATCTAACTGTACTTGAAGACCGTAGTTGTCAAGACCCCAGGCAGTCCCGAGGGGCGTATAGCACAATTGTCAGCAATTGACGCAATCGCATTTACAAACAATATACATACGTACACACACACATACCTACGTGTATTCTACGTACATCTTAACTGGCTTGCTGGTACGGGTACTCGTACCAAAACTGAGCTTTGATTATTCCATATTTTAGTAAAGCAAACAATGACTGTAACGAACCTAATGAGATATTAAAACGATAAACTGATAAAACTTGCTCTTGGAATTTTTACATTCATCACTATGAAGTATGCATGCATATACATACATACCTTATATACAGCACATACATACATACATTCCTATGTTTGCAACTCGAATTTATTATTTAGTCAAAATATGTAGAATTTGATAAATTAGTTCGATATTAATGTGGTATTATGAATTTTTTCGTATGCGCTGTTTGATTTGTTGCATATGTAACTATGCGCATACATACATACATATGCATGTATGTATGTATGTATATGTGTGCGAAGCCATTGGAAATATACTATTATTTGTAGAAGAACAGATTTTTCATCCATCAAGTCTCTTCCTCTAATTTTCTCGTCCTAGAGTGTCATCAAAATCTGTTTCCATGAGCGCCGCCTACAGTTTATGGAACGTGAACAAATGCAGCAATGGCAAGCTTCGCGTCCTGGCGAACGAATTATTGAAGTTGACGTTCCACTATCATACGGTTTATGTCACGTGTCGCAACCACTAAATCCAAACTTTTTGAATACGGTCGAAATCTTCTGGGACCCGCTCAAGGAAGTCGGTGTATACATCAAAGTAAATTGCATATCAACTGAGTTTACGCCAAAAAAGCATGGCGGTGAGAAAGGTGTGCCATTTAGACTACAGATTGAGACATATATAGAATCAACTAATGCCACGGGAGCAACAGCTGCGGTAGGAGGTTCAGCAACTTCGTCAATTCCATCGACTGCAGCAGCGGGCGTGGCAACGACTGCTCCGTCGCAAATTGGGCTTACAATGGCATCGGGCGTAACGGGCAATCTAACGCCAGGCCACAGTGCGAACAACAACCACCCACTCATTAGTGGCAAACAACCGGTGCACGCGGCGGCTTGTCAAATCAAGGTTTGTGGATATCAATTTATTTCGAATTGTACTGGCATACTAGCATCCGCATACACACATGTACATTACACGTACACACCTACATTTTTTGTATATCTACTCGTGCACGAGTTCTATCCTAAACGAGAACAGGATTTAGACTCGATTCATCATCCAACCATCTATTATTTCGTCCCCATTACTCGTATACGACGATCATTAAACGCTTAAAGGAGTTTGAGCAAGTTTAGCTAAAAGGAGCATGTTAGACACGCCAAGTAAAGCCAAGGAGGTTTTCTTCTTAGCTCTCCTACCACCAGCAGGTACCGCATCGAATACTTCCAGTGCTGGAGCGGTTGTAACCATTCGGACGACTTGGCACAGCCAGCAGGGCCGCTGTATCTTTATTTGTTGCACTAAGTCGATGTCGCCGTACTGCTCATTGTTCCATACTCTGCGCTATTGACCGTCTCCAATCTTCTGCGGAATATTTCCTCGAACACTCCAACGACCACCTCAGCGGATGTTGTCATCGTCCAAGCATGATGAGAAACTTATAAAGTGTAATTTTTTTTCGTCGAGCGAGGACTTTACTACTCAGTTGCCTTTTCTGTGTGTTTTTTTTTGTTTTGCTTTGTTCACTCCTCTCGGGAGCATAAGGCCTCGCCAAGACTTTTGTCTTGCGTTGATTTCGTTAATCTATTTGATTTCTGGCAGGGTAGGTGATTAGCCTGCCGCTACCAGTCTTAAATAATGGGAATATGCCCACCTGCCGTTGCTTAGGAGCAACGTCTTCTTACTGCTTGAAGCGCCATCTGTGTTTCACATTTTTCTGTCAGAAGGATCGCACAGATGGTTAAGGACTTCGCTAAATTTGGTGTGTCTGCGCTATTGCCCGCTTCCTATTGCTGGCGCCATTGCTGCAATGTGTGACTGTGTGCGGGAGGAAGGATGAAAAGGATAAGTTTTAGGGTTTGAGGAACGAGATGTTTTTTCTGTATTTAGAAACAGGGAAAGTAGGTAAATTTGGAAAAGTGCGAGGACCGTGCTTTACGTGAGATTCGAACCCACAACCTCTGGGATGGCAGACTAGTGCACATACGCTAGACTACTGAGGCCGCTGTTACTACTTCAAAATTATAACACCAACAGAGACGTGGGTGCCAATAAGCGAATGCGCCGACTGCTTGTTTGATGGCAAGAGGTACTTTGTTTTGTCCTCGTTCAGCTCGACGTCTACAGAATCGTATTACGCCAGTGTCGACAATTTTTTAGACACTACCAAACTCAGTCTGAACACCCCTAATGTAATAATTTGTGGCTGGCATCTTAAGTACTGTAAGGTCTCGTTTGCTGACGCAGAAAGAAAGGATGCCGCCTATAGAGCCACGCTGCGATCGGGCGCAACGCGAGCCATGTGGGATCGATACAGAGAGCTAAAAAAGGAAGAGAGACGTATTATCCGACAGAAGAAACGAGAGGCAGAAATACGTGAGTGCGAAGAGCTTGAGATGCTGGCCAATAGGCACAACACCCGAAAATTCTACCAGACGGCTTACAGAAGGTTTTAAGACCGGGGCGTTTTCCTGTAAGAACAGAGACGGCGATCAGGTGCCTGACATACAGAGCAATCTTAAATTATGAAGGGAACACTTCTCGAACCTGTTAAACAGTGAAAGCTGCGCATGTCACAGAGAATGTGAAGATCCCGATACCCCAATCGTTGACGACGGAATGGTCGTTCCGCTACCCGACCATGACGAGGTGAGAATAGCGATAACGCAGCTAAAGAACAACAAAGTCGCGGGCGCCGACGGACTGCTGGCTGAGCTATTCAAACATTGCGGCGAGGAGCTGGTAAGGTGGATACATCAGCTCCTATGCAAAATATGGTCGGATGAAAGCATGCCTGCCGATTGGAATTTAAGTGTGCTCTGGCCAATCCATAAGAAGGGCGATCCTGCAATCTGTGCCAATTACCGCGGGATTAGTATTCTAAATATCACCTATAAGGTTCTAGCGAGCGTATTGTGTAAAAGGCTGAAGCCCACCGTCAACCAACTGATTGGACCTTAGCAGTGTGGCTTTAGGCCTGGAAAGTATACCACCGACCAAATATTCACAATACGTCAAATCTTGGAAAAGACCCATGAAAGGAGAATCGACACACACCATCTTTTCGTCGACTTCAAAGCTGCATTCGACAGTACGGAAAGGGGTTACTTGTATGTCGCGATGTCTAAATTTGGTATCCCCGCAAAATTAATACGGATATGCAAGATGACATTGCTCAATACGAGCAGCGCCGTCAGAATTGGGAAGGACCTCTCCGAGCCGTTTGATACCAAACGAGGTTTCAGACAGTGTGGCTCGCTGTCGGTTGACTTCTTTACCTTGATGTTGGTGAGGATCGCACGAGCCGCAGAACTTAATCGCTCAGGCACAATTTTTTATAAGAGCGTATATTGTTGACGTATGCCGATGATATTGACATCATCGGCCTTAACAACCGCGCTGTTAGTTCGCCCTTCTCCAAACTGGATAAAGAGGCAAAGCGAATGGGTCTGGTGGTGAACGAGGACAAAACGAAGTACCTCCTGTCTTCAAACAAACAGTCGGCGCACTCGCGTATCGGCCCCCACGTCACTGTTGACAGTTATAATTTCGAGGTTGAAGTTTGGACTTCGTATATTTAGGAACCCGCATTAACACCTACAATAATGTCAGCCTGGAAATCCAACGTAGAATTTCGCTTGCTAACAAGTGCTACTTTAGACTAAGTAGGCAAATGAGTAGTAAAGTCCTCTCCCGACGAACAAAACTAACACTCTACAAGGCTCTCATCTTGCCCGTCCTAACATATGGCGCAGAAGCTTGGACGATGACAACATCCGATGAAGCGACGCTTGAAGTGTTTGAGAGAAATATTCTGCCCAAGATTTTTGGACCTTTGCATGTTGGCAACGGCGAATATCGCAGGCGATGGAACGATGAGCTGTATGAGCTTTACGATGACATAAACATAGCCCAGCGAATAAAGGTCCAGCGGATACGTTGGCTGGGTCATATCGTCCGAATGGATACAAACGCTCCGGTTTTGAAAGTATTCGATGCGGTACCAGCTGGTGGTAGCAGAGGAAGAGGAAGACCTCCTTTGTATTGGAAAGATCAGGTGGAGAAGGACTTGGCTTCACTTGGTGTGTCCAATTGGCGTCGGTTAGCACGAGAAAGAAACGACTGGCACGCTTTGTTAAACTCGGCCAAGATCGCGTAAGCGGTTATCGCGCCAATTAAGAAGAAGAAGGACTCGTTTTGTACGGTGGATACGTTCCACAGAAAAGCGCATATAAAAAATTCGCACTAAAAAAGACTTTACTACTTTGAAGAATTAGGGATACGTTCCGTAATTTTCTAAAACCAACGACGAATTTAAATTAACTTAAAACCGCATAAAAAAGTTCGCAGAAATTAAAAAAAATAGGCTGCTTAATAAATTATTTCGAATGTTTGAAAGAAATTCATATAAAAGCTGAAAATAAACTTGTATTCAAACTTAATTCATTTTATTTTATTGAAAAGTAATGTAGTTTTACATTTTTAATCATGATCCCTATATGATAATGGTTTGCACCATTTGCGAAGTGGTTCCAAATCACCTTCGTCATCAGAAGAGACTGCCTCTGCAAGAAATATTATATTTGCAGTAAAGGTGAGGGATTTTCACAAACTTCATTCTCGTTCTGTGTAGCTCTTTCTTTTCTGACAGTGTGATCAGTAATTAAACTTTGCGATGATGATTCTAATAATTTAAAAGTAGCTCACTATATCATTCGTGCAGCTTCCCCTACTCTTTCAAGCTTTTATCGAAGAGATAAGGGTGTATGTGAATTGACTCAGTTAATTTAAATTCTATTTATTTTCTATTCCACGCTAGAAGGTTAGCGTACTTCGATTTCTGTAGAAGCTGTCTTAATACAGAAGAAGAGGAAACAGTCAGACAGCTTTTATGCGAGTGTGAAAGCTTAGCTATGAGAAGGCTGCGCACTCTTGACACAGCATTTCTAACCAATGTAGCGGACATAGCCCATCTAAAACTAACGAAGCTCTGCCCGTTTATTAAAGCTACCGGATGGTTTGAAAAGGAACACGTGGAGTAAGGATAAGATCCAGTGGTATCACAATGGACCTGCGAAAGGTCTAAGTGTGTCTTTATGACAACCACCCTACCTACGTTTTAGTATGCCTAATAAAGCGCAAGTTTGAAGTTGCAAAAGAACCCATATAAAAAATGTTTTTTCCTTATTTGTTTGCAGAAAATGCGCAACACCGTGAAGGAAAAAAATATAAAAGCTTAACGAATTTTGTTTAGCAACTTCAAACGTGCTCTCTATAATATATTGTACATGGGCTGAAAACGCCCAGACCTAACACATAGATGGCACTCGTTTTTTTTCAGTTAGTACTAACCTTAAAAAGAGACCTGTTAAAATTTCATGGTATTTTATTATTTATTCATTAGTTCGTGAGTTATTGTGCTAAGATTGACGGCAATTTTTTTTATTTTCGAAACAATAGATCAAAAAGAATTTCGCTTTTAATTTTATATGCTTAAAGGGTTTTTAAGAAGAGGTGTTATTTTAATATTCAAAGAAAAATGCTATTTTTTAATATAAATGATCGGAAGTTTATTTCATTATAAAGAGGAAGGCATGCCGTTAATAGTGGAAAATAACATCAGGCAAATGACCACCACGACCACGCTTACAGGACAATATCCTTTTCATGAAATTTTCCATAACCAAATTGCAAAGTGGCTGCCTTATATCCTCGATAGCCTCATGAATTCCATCTTTGAGGTCTTGAATCGACCCTGGGCTGTTGGCGTAGACCTTCTCTCTCACGTGGCCCCAAAGAAAAAAGTTACAAGGTGTTAAATCAGAAGATCTCGGTGGCCAATTGTGATCACCTCTTCGTGAGATAACACGATCCGGAAACTTTTCCTGTAAAATATCAATCGTTTCGTTACTTGTGTGGCACGTAGCGCCGTCTTATTGAAAATAAACGTTACCCAGATCAATACCACCCAATTCCGGCCATAAAAAATCGTTAGTCATCTCTCAATAGCGCAATCCATTCACCTGTAACACCTGTTATTGGAAAACCCTTTACATGAATTGAACTTCGAATAGCTCCCACATCCACCGTATGCGCCAGATTTGGCTGCTAGCGACTACTGGCTGTTCGCAGACCTAAAAGAGATGCTCATCGGTAAGAAATTTCGCTCGAATGAAGAGGTTATCGCTGAAACTGAGGCCTATTTTGCGGCAAAAGATAAATCGTTCTACAAAAGAGGTATTAAAATGTTATAGCGGTGCTGGAATGGCTACATCGTTTTTGATGGAAATTATGTTGACGAATAAAGCTTAATTTGAACAAAAAAAAAACGTGTTGTCTTTGTTAGTCCCGGTACTTTTCACCCCATGAGTTACATACATAAACCTAAGTGAATGCTTTTAACTACAATTTGCATGATGATAAAAATATACATAGCTCGCGTAAAGCGTAAAAAATATACATTCATACATATTTACATGCATAAATATTCATAATTAAGTATAGCCTAAAGGTTCAAATGAATGTTCAATTTAAATAATTTGTATGGAAAACATTTTTTTTAGGTTTTCAAATTAAAAGGTGCTGATCGTAAACATAAGCAGGATCGCGAAAAAATACAAAGAAGACCTCAAGCAGAGCAAGAAAAGTTCCAGCCGAGTTACGAATGCACCATAATGAACGACATACCGTTAGAATTAATAACATCAACGTCATCTGGTTGCTTTAGCCCGGAATAGTAAGATTTTATATAATTAACGGTTATTTTAATTTTAAGTACTTTTAGTTGTTTATAATTACCGCAAAATCGTAATATTTCCCGCAACGTAATATTCTACTATCAGTAACACTAAATACCAACTACGACCGTTAAATAACGAAACTGACGCTGCAAAACATTTTATTTATTATAGATTTTATACATATTTATGTATTTATTATAACTTTCAGTACCTACAACGCTTATTGCACATCATCCACCAGCCATAACACTAAGCTAGAAATCGGTGGCTAAAAGCCATCTCGAAAACGCTTTAACCTCTCAAAAATAATAATAAAATGAAAAGACTTCTGATATTCCCATTCAAGTTAATATCGTCGTCATTTTCACAGTTAGATCCTTTATTTTCGAACTTGTGACGTACATAGAATCTTCATTGCTATCAAACGATCAACACTGAATTGGACTTCATATGCTGTTGGGTGTGATGATGCCTTGATTTGCCCGGATTTTATAAAAAAAGTTTGCCAGTGCGCCCTAGTTCAACTTTCCAAGTAATATAAACTTTAAATCTTTGTGATTTTCAAAAAGATCTCTACTAAGTTCTAACAGTGCTTTTATTGTAAATATAGAACCACAAAAACAAGATGAATTTATATTATTTGGAAGTTGAACTGATGCTATAAATTCAATATGTTCCTTAAGGCTGTTCAACTTTCCCTCAGACCCTCGCCTTATTGGACACTGTTCTGCTGTTCAGTTCCGTACAGTTCAACTCATCGAATAAATCATTCATGCGTTTTCTGAGTTGGTTAAGCGCAATTCAATAGATCCTTATCTGATCCTAATAACCCTTGCCTAAAGATCATGTCGATGCCAGCAGCCACTGAAATACTGAGTACGTGTGTCGCCTGGCAAACACTCATTTTTTCACAAGAATTGGGATATATGTGAGTCGAAGTGAGTTTCGGGCATATTTTGAAGTTTATGTTATCCTTACCGATAGGAAAAAAAATGTCGAATAACTTTGAAGCTGACAATATCATCCTTAGTCTTCAAATCATGTTTAATAAATTCTTCCTAACAGATTTAATTAAATGAAAATAGTCGCACATACAAAAAATGTTTTCCCCATTAAAACTAATATATGGATTTGTTTCTGTGACATTCATCAATTTAAATAATCGAAGATTAATTGGGCCTTGGTCACAAATGATCGCTTTAACAGTTGAACCCATTTTTTCTACGGATTCTATATTACTAATTAAAATGTCCTTACATAATATGGCAGACCATACTTCCAATTTCCTGCAATGGATTTTATCATAAAAAAACAACGTTTGCCCGCAGTATACATTTTCCTGATATCATCACCGCTGTCTAAGGAACCATTTAACATCATTACTTCTGTTATAAACGCGATCGCTTTTAATGGAAATTTCGTTGAAATTTTTTCACAAATTCTTTCCCTTTCGTATGTATATGTACTATATCTACATACATATGTACATATGTATTTCGTTAAATATTTTTTTTTTAATTTTCTACTACCTTTGCATCAATGCCTGGTCTAACTTACCCAATTGGTCGCCATCGCAATAAAGATTTTTATGAGGTAGTGCAAATTTAAGGTCATCACGCATAAAACTATCCGCTCTAGTCGAAATATAATTTAAATTTTGAGCCAAGTCTTTCTCCTCTTCTGTTTACATAAATATGTGTTAATTTTGTTAACTATCATCTTAGCCAAATTTATTACATCTTCGCTCGCATTTTTTAAAGCTATAATTGCGCTTTCTTCTAAATCTAAATACTGCTTTTTCAAAACTTTCACTTCCTGTTTCAACTGTCTAATTTCTATATCCCGCCTTTTGGCATGACTTTGAAAAGACAGTGCCCCTCAGTTAGGAAGGCTGAAGGATTCATTCCGATGAGATACTACTACAACTACGAACAGTCTCTACATTTAAATTTAGTTTAGGAAAAGCCCCATCCAAAAATCTTTTTTTTTTAAAGTATGTACTTTTTTTTAAAGTGACGTTCGCAAATAAAAAAGTTCTTGGGGATGGGAAATGACATTTTTAAATTGCACGCTAAAGCCTACTTGTTGAAGATGCCAGTCGACAGTGGACAAGATTGGCAGTCGTCGGTGCAGCAACTCCGATTTATTTTTTCCATATATGGAATGCGGATAAATCCTGTCCTTACGGAGGTTGATTGTTGGAACGGTATAACGCTTTAAAAATTTTCCTCCAGCAGCGTGATCCTCGAAGTGATTGCTGCGCACATACGAATAATAAGGAACGGGACAAACAGTTGGTTTCAATTTCAAATTTTGGAGCCATTTCTGTGCCACGATCTTATTCCGCGACAAAAGAAATAATATTTTGTTTGCACCCGCGAACACCCTTTAGGCATTTTTTTATGTTTTCTTATTTTCGAAATCACAATATATGTATAATTAAAATTTTCCACAAAAACTCAACACCACCTATTTGAAAATTTTTCATTCTGCCACACGACAACTCTTTCCATTTCTTTTATTTTGGCGCATTTCTATTTTCGCAATTGAAACCCATTAAAAAAGTTCACTTCTATTCTATTTTTGATATAAAAAATTACAACGACAAAAAACAGGTGGAAGAGCTGAGCTTAATATTGGACTAAAGCTGATTAAGAGATTTGTGTTGTATGATAATAATTTTGTGTGTGATATTTTCATTGTGTGATGGAAAACTCATAATGCGATGGACAGAAGGCAGGGTTAATTTGCATTTATGGCATTAACTCGGGCGTTCTCTGCTTTAGCAAGAAAAACAAAATTCTTTTTTTGTGATTTTTTCTTTTTTCTTTTGTAAATGCACGAAATTTGATTGAAATTAATGTAAATGCTCGAAATTTGATTCAAATAAAATTTACAATTCCAATTCGCGAACACCGCCCATTATTTGAGTCTCTTTATAGTATTTTAATTGCATGCTTTATATTGGTAATGACTCGAATACTTTAGCAAATATTTTTTTTTTTGTATTTTGTGCCTTATTGCATGCAACAAGTTTTACCAACTCTTGGCAGGTTTCATAAAAAAAGAAATGCAAATTAAATACTGTTTTTTGTGAAATTTCTGAATTTCTTCTTATGGACTAAGTATGTCTCTTTTGTTGTTTTTACTTTTATTTTTGTTTTTTTTCTATTTTTTTTCTTCTTTATTTTCTTTTATTATATTTATTTATTTTTTGTTCTTTTTTAATTTTTTGGTTTCTTTTATTTTTTCTTCTTTTTTGCTGTTTTTTTTTTATATTTTTTTTTTTTTTTTTTTTTAATTTAATTTTTTTTTTAAATACAGTCAAACTTCTACAACTCGAATCATCATCATCATGTCCACTGAAAATTTTCATTTTTGGGAACTTCGAATTGTAGCATACCTATTATGTTTTTGAAGAAACAAGAAAAATCTGAAAATGAAAAACTTTATTAACATGTTCGCTACCAAGGGGACTTAAGCAGTCCGTTAACACATGTTTTTGTCTAGTAATGTTGATTTTGCTTGTCACTGAGCATCTCAGAAGCTCAAATTTATTACAAAAGTAATTTTAAATCTCCGTATATGAAAATTATACAGCCAGTATACGTTCCAGATTTACACGCCTAAGATATTGAAAAAAATGTGTATGTACCATCGGACATACTCTCGTTGGATTGAGTAGTAAGAAACCATTTGGTCGCACATGCCAATAGGTTTCTTCATGTAAAAATTATTCCGTAACTTGCCAGTAGTTCAATTCTCGGAAAGAGAAAAAATAACCAAAAGTATACGTGAACACAAAACCAGTAACAATTTGCAAGTTTTACGAACTGCTAATTAAATTACTGGCGGAAAAAATCATAAAAATTAATTTTTTTTCTCACTTGAGCTAACTCGTAATGAATTTAAAATAAAAAAATAAGCAAATAAAATACAAAATAACCAGCTAACATCACATGATTTATTTTTTAATAATTTGTTCCATTTCATCATCGCTGTCAGATGAAGACCATTCCAATAGGAATTGTATTGTTGTGGCAATTACAGCTTTCTTTAAACTTTCCTTGCTTCCGTCCATGCATGCATGCATGTATGTATGTGCATATGTACATTAGTTAATAACCAAGAAGTACAAGCATAAAACACACAAGGCTTTCGTCTCGCGAGGGCTGCACATTCGCAGAGAATGCGCTCTGGAGTTTCGCCGCCCAGTTCGTAAAAATGGCAGACAACTCTATCTTCCTGAAATGATAGCAAAGACTACAATGTCCCATGTAGTGGATTGATACTCTTCCAGAGGGAAGCATAAACTGTTTTGCCTGCCTTTGTCCTGAAATCTGCACCCAGAGTTGTTGTGTGTTCCACGTTTTTCCAGTCTTGGGTAAATTCCTAATTTAGCTGCTAGGCAATCGGCCTGTTTGTTGCCATCACAACCTTCATGTCCTGGTACCCAAGCCAATAAAACAGTGTTCTTTGCTCCCAGGGTATTGAGGACAGTGAAGCATTCGGTAGTCTAACGACAACTTTATCATGAAACGAGCGTGTTTTGATTTCTTTCCACTCGGCATGAACAATTAATCATGAAAAAATTCTGTCGAAGGTTTCCTATTGCATGCCGTGGGAAAACTAATTAAGAAAAAAAGTATTTTTATACCACACGAGGATCCACCCGATACTTTCGACAGAATATATGTATGTATGTATGTACATACATATGTACCTATGTATATATGTACTATACCAAAAGATAACAAGTTAATCGAGTGAAATTACCCCATCATTTTAAAAATTTAGGTTCATTTTTAAGAATAAAAGGAAAGATAAGGCAATTCTAAAATCGGTCCGGATCGAACTTTATACATACTTGTGCACATTTTAGTAAAATCTAAGTTAGGATGGAATCAAACAAACTCATAGACAATGAGAGTTATAGTTTACAACATCGGAGGGACGGGCGCAAATTTAGTCGTAACACACAAAAAGAGTGCAAGATTTTTATCTGATCTAAATGAGCGGGCAGCAATACGTGTACCCAGTTCGGAAGAGTTTTATTAAGTCATTATCGAGATACATCTACGCATTTATCCAAAAGGTGGCGTGGCACTAGCCGATTTTCAAAATTTTACTTGCCTCGAATTCTTTTCTTGGGTTCACCATTTGTACTCACACATTATGGGATTTTGAACAGCTGATAGGCGAAATGGCAGGCTGCCAGAAGAAACGCGCCAAAAATAACTGACGAAAACAGTTCGTTCTTGCTTAATGGAGAAATGACGTGTTGAAATGTTTATAATTATTTGTAATATTTGAAATGTAATAATTTGAATTGAAGTGAGTTTGTAGAATGCAAAGCTCGTTATATCCTTTTCGACTTCTACTTTTAATTAGTCTTATGTAAAGAATGTAATTTTATTGAAAACTGTGTGTTGGTTAATGTAAATTTGTATATACGTAAATATTCTATGGTTGAAAAGCGTAGGTAAGGGAATTAAATTTGGGTTTGAGATATTTTACAAAAATTCAAGGTAATCGGATTTAACTTGTTCTGTTCGTTGTTTGAGAATTTTTTTTTTTTGTTACCCACTTTCTGTGTTATATTAAAAAATCGCAATAAGTCATGTTTTTAATTATAACTTATGTTTTTCGCGTTCAATACTTTATTATTATTTAATTACTTTTGTGTATCAGTTTTAAAGAACTTCATTTACATATAAATTTGTAAATTTTTTGGTTATTTATGTAAATATTTCATACGGATTGTGCTTATTTTTAGTATAAGTAGGTGTTTACGGGTGATATAAGGCTACTGGGCAACCGCGCACTATATACTAACCTCAATGGCGGTGTGGAAACTGAAAATTCCCAATTTTTGTTTAAAAAATACCCATTCAAAGTTTCTTCCGGTGTGGCACTACTGACGAATGTTATAAAAAATGCATATTTTTCAGCGCTCTCACGAGAAAAAGAGTTTCCCATCTAGTCATCTATGATTTGTATCAAATTTGAGTAACTGTTAAGAAGAGGCCACTTCTCAGCTCGCTATCTCTCTGCTCGGCTCACTTGACGAAAAATTTACATATGAAATCAACAACAAAGTTATCTAGCAAGATTCGCCGCTAGCGGGTAGGGTTATACCTCATAAAACTGGTATAACTCACTATTTTACTGGCAAAATATGTTTATACCAGAAGAGACCTAAGATTTATTAAAGACATAATCGCATTTTTTTATTTAAATATAATATTTATTATACCTTGCTTCTCTTTGGGCATTGGCGAACTTTTTTAAAAGTCTAATACGTACCTAGCGGCAATCAAACAACAATTAGCAAACAATTTAGCGTACTTATGTATGCATACATACATACATTCATTTTCAGCAAAAAGAAAATAGAGAAGATTTTACGCCACTTTTACGAATAAACTGGAAATACGAACAACTTTTATCAGCCAAATTCATTCTCACCTGAAGATATGGATGTTAATGCTAAGGCACATGCATACATACATATGTATATGCTCAAACCGACACATACTTATCAACGCTAGCGTACTCATACAAACAAGAACAATGACAACCGGTTTTTCGATTGCAGCCGAGGCTCGTGAAACACATACATAGCCATATAGGTGTACGTTATATTTGTCAGACCCAGCAAAACTTCGCTGCATGTAAAAGCTCAGTTAGGCGAGACTTAGCTTAACTTTACTTAGTTTAACTTAACTTAAAGAATTCGTAATTTTAAATGTTTTATTTTTATATTTTCTACTAAATATGTTTGACTGTTCGCATAAATATTAAGTCAAGTTAAGTGAAATTATGTAAATTAAGTGTAACCAACTGAACTTTAGCTTTAGACGAACTTAGCTGTAGGCACCTTTCAGAGAAGAAGACTGTTGGGCACTTTCTTTGTAAATGCCCGGGTTTGGCAGCTAGACGATTAAAGTCACTGGGTGCTCCATTCTTCAACAGCCTGGGGCAGTGCTCTAACCTAACTCCCATCAATCTTTTTTACATCTTCAGCTCTGATTGGCTGTAGTTATCTGCCCGTTGGAGGCCTCATAATGTTATCAAAACATCGCTTTAGTGCTACTTCAACTATTTCACCTACCTACCTAACTTAGTTTTAAGAATCTGAAGTCTACTGTTTTAGAATCTTAATGGGCATAAAATAAATTATTTTATACTTCTTAGTCCACTTAAAAAATTGTCTCTTTTTTTTCTTTTTTTCTTTTTTGTTTTTATAATTGTCTTTCGTTAATATAGTATATGGGCATGCCACTGAAAAAGTCATTAACATTATGTATTCGTTTTGTAGTATCTACTTCATAACCAACTATTCTAATTAACTATTCAAAAATTAAGAACGTGATTCCCCCTATTTGTGGAATGCATTTTGATGTTGTTCCACAAATGGTCTACAATTTTAAGCCGACTCTGAATGGCAGATGGTTTTTATGAGAAGCTTTTTCGTGGCAGAAATACACTCGGAGGTTTGTCATTGCCTGCTGAGGGGGCGACCGCTATTAGAAAAAAGTTTTCTATCATATGGTGATCGTGCTCGGTGTTTCGCACCTAGAAACTTGCGAACGGTAGTCACATACCAACCATTCGGCTACGGCAGCCGCCATAATAATATTTAATATTTTGTACCCAAGTATTACGGAACATTAATTTATTCAAATTTTTTTTTCTGCTTGAGATTTAAAAATAGTTTCTTTCAAACATTACAGTGATTCAATTGCGCTTACGGTATTGTTTTTTCTTTCTTTTTTTATGCAAGACACAATTTTTTATTCAAATTAAAGCTGAAGGTATTTAAATATACCTACATACATATATACTAGGCAAAGAACAATTTTCGTTAAGTTTGATGCAATTCTTTATCCTTTTTCTAAACGGTTTTCCGCCCAAATTAAAATCAAGACCAAGCCTTACGAGAAAATGCTGTCGAAATATGCATATTGAATCCTAATAATTTCTCCCACCCAACCATAGGATATGTGATTGTAAAATTCGGTGCATAAATATCCTTGTAAAATAAAACGTATAACATTTTCAGGGCATTTCTAGTATTTGTATTACATATCACATGTACATATGTATGTATATTTGCGAAAACATTTGTTGGGTATAGGATGAAAAATGGCACATCGGTTTAAGTAAATACGTACATATACATACGTGCATATGTATTTTAAGAATTCCTCCTAATGTGCATTTGTGTGTAATATTTCGCAAAAAGACTGATAAAATTGGGCCGAGATGATAGCGAACTCCACTTCGACTCTAACGAAGAGTGCAGAAAACTTTTTCACATCAATGCACCAACACAAAGGTCAACGTTACCCACTATACCAATACTAGCGTCAGTTATTACCCAGTTTATTAGCAGTGCCGCGGTTAAGTAAAGCCCACATCACCACCACATTAATAGAATCGTTTGTGCAAAACTTGGTTTCGCGAACTTTTTTTTTTGTAACAACTGCTACTCTGAAGTGTAGGAGAGGCGACATCGACTTTAGTACGTATTCGCGTTCGAATGTGATTGGAAGTGTTAGTGGGTTTTAAGCGCAAGCGCGACATCAAATATACATACTTATCAAGAGGGAAAGACTTCAATTTAATCGCGTCAACATTTCGGTCTTTGTGTGTTGCGACGAACTTCTTCTTTATTAACGAAAATTAATTTTGAAGCTAAACAGCAATATATTATATTTTGCGGCGATAATACCGAATCTATTTATACATACATACATAAATAATTTATCAAGTAGCCCGTGAGACAAAAAAAAATTAACTGATTCAACACCATACGACGATCATGTACACTACACCAAAGGATTTTTGCACAGCTTCGCACAATCTCACTGAATCAGTTGAATTGTTAAGCACAAAATCAAAGTTGTTGCGCCGTGTTTGATAGTTTGCTAAACAGACTTCGTCGTTGTTTTAAATATTTTTGCAGAATAGGTTGCACGATTGGCCCATTTTGTGGTTTGTATACGTCCAACGCCTTAAATGCATGTTACAACTAGATATTTGTATATGGATATGTATGTATGTTTGTATGATTTCCACACCCGTGCTTTTGCATACATATAAGGCGTGCGTACATATACGTATGTATATACATATGTATACACATGTCGGGTGGTCCATAAAGAAATATAAATAAATAATATTTAAGGAAACATTTCTAAAACTGCCACCTATTTTTCTAAAATTTGAATGCCTCGCTGATGGATTTTATCTCGAGCGATCTTATCCAGAGCTGTTTTTGGATTATTCACTCCCGGAAAGAAGAGCTTAACGGGTTCCAGAGCTCCCCCAAGCGCTTTCTCTCCTCACTTTCAGCCCACAAAGAGTAAACAATCATACCCCTGTAGAACTCAATATTGAACGAAACGGCTTCTCGACAGCACTTTTTAAAAAATGGAGCAATGTTGTTACCTTTTCAAAATCCAAACCGTCATATATTCGAATGCATTAACTAAAAATCGGGCAGGTCCTATAACAATATAGTACAACTGCCAGAAGTGAATTACAAAACCTACCGGAATACCATTTTTCGGCGAAATTCGATTCCTACAACAGTGGGTTCTACGTTACCATTACCGTTATAAACAAATTTTTACAAATTTTTTTATATGTAAATCCTTTTGCGTGCAAGAAACTATCAGTGTCAAAATAAAATGTAATTGGACCAGGCAGGCTGTGTTTCATATGTATATGTATGTATTTATAAATGTATACATATGTACATACTCATGCATTCGAACTTATTTTGAAATTGAATTGCTTATACCTATTATAAAACAACCTATGAATGTGTAAAGCGTATCGAACCTTAGTGTCAAAAGGGCGCCGGCAAGGAAATGTACCATTTAATAGAAATCAGATTGCTCCGGAGGTTGAAAATATGTGACAGGGATGGGTCATGGACAACACACCCGTACATATAAGATTATAAGACAACAAAAAATAAATCAACTATAATTTCTTCAATAGGCGAAAGTCACTTTCGAAACAGATCATAGCCCAAATATTCGCGTTCTGGGCTACGGGCAATGAGTGTTGATCTACATTTCCGCATTTTTCTTTTCGGAGTGGATTTTTGTAGGATATGTTTATGTTGTTTTTTTAGTTGTATTTAAAATGAGCTGCTCAAATTTTTTTGTTTTTTTATTTTAATTTTTTATTTTGTTTGAAATATGTAGGTATAGTAAAATCCCTTTTTTGTATTATAAAAGTAGAATTTTTAAATGCGCTTAAAAAAAACAAATAATATTTTTTTAAGTGTCAACGTTTTTACCGCGCTACTTCGGTGAAACTTTTTTATGCGGTCCCCTCCCCAACACATAATAAACTTTTTTCCTCAAAATTTTGTGAAAAATTATCGTTGTAGCTATTTTGGAAGTCTTTGAAGAAATAATTTTGTATGTTCTTCTTTTGTTTTTTCTTTTTTCTTTGTGCGGTCCCTATCTACGCCTAATTTGACTGCCCTGATATGTACACAGATTTTTTAAATTGGTTATGATATACAACCTCTGATTATATACATTTCGTTAGATAAGTCAGAGTGCCAAATTTTACCTTTTTTGCAAGTAATACAATATTGATTCAATTTTTCGACTGATGACATTAAATATGTAACATTCTGTCATTGAATGCATGCATACATACAAAGTGATCAGCTTAAAAATAAGAGGTAGCCAGTAGAGAGAAGATTTCAGAAGTTTATATGGAAGTTGGTATACTTGGCACCAGTATTCTACCCGCACATTAAAAATAACCCCTTGAACAGAGTTGCAGCGGACAACGGGTAACGGGTTGATGCTTGAAATTGCTTAAATTGTTTAACCGTCCGAATTTTCCGACTGAAGTGGATCAGCTAATCACCACCCGTCAACTCTTTACCCGCTGTCCGCTGAAATATGTTCCGGGCCTAAGTTTAAACAAAAACAGTTTCTTCTAATAGCTGTCACTCCTCGGAAAGCAATGGTCAACCTCCGAGTGCATTTCTGCTATGGAAAATCTTCACATAATTAACCATCTGTCGTTTCGAGATGGCATTACTCTAAGGCCAAGGCCACACAATGAGCGGCTAAGCAGCGAATTAGAGCATCATTGGTGGCATATTACTGAGCGTCATTTCTGAGCAGTTACTTCGCAAAATACTGTTGTCAAGGTCAGTTTGTTTAATGATTTTGATCTTGGTCTTGATGTTCCAAATCATTCTCTAATACGAAAATAAAGTATTTCAAGGATTTTAGGCACCAAATGCAAATGTATTAAATATACAAATTAAAATGTAGTGTTTGGCAACACTGTGTGGTGAGAGAGCACTCAGTTGACACGGCTTCCCGACAAAAATATAAATTGCTCACATTACGTACGTATACGTCATGCATAACCGTCGCACGTACACGATGGTGAGTTTTCATTTATATGACGCTGTCATATGTTTCATCGTGTCACGAAACGTACGTCTACGTCGGTGAGTGCGAGCATTATAAGTATTGACCAGCAGAGAAAAAATATGCTCTCTAATTTCTATTATGTTTATTTGTTATCGTTTTCTATTATGATTATTTTCTCTTCTTCTTGATTGGCACGAGGAACACTTAATCGATTTTGGCCGAGCTTAACAAAGTGCGCCAGTTCGTGCTAACCGGCACCAGTTGGCGCCACACTAAGTGAATCTAAGTCCTTCTCCACCTGATCTTTTCTTTCCTCTTCCTCTGCTACCACCAGATGGTACCGCATCGAATACTTTCAAAGCCGGAGCATTTGTATCCATTCGGATGATATGACCAAGCCAACGAATTCGCTGGATCTTTATTTGCTGCGCTATGTCTATATCTCGTAAAGCTCATACAGCCCTCTCTTCCATCTATTGCGATATTCGCCGTCGCCAACGTGCAAAAGTCCAAAAATCTTCCGTAGAATCTTTCTCTCAAACACTCCAAGGGACGCCTCTGCGGATATTGTCATCGTCCAATCTTCTGCGTCATACGATAGCACGGGCATGATGAGAGCAATTGTTAGTTTTGTTCTTTGAGTGAGGACTTTACTACTCATTTGCCTACTTAGTCCAAAGTAGCACTTGTTAGCAAGAGAGATTCTCTGTTGGATTTCAAGGCTGACATTGTTATCGGTGTTAATGCTGGTTCCTAAATAAACGAAGTCTGTTAGAACCTCAAAATCATAACAGTGACGTGGGTGCCGATACGCCAGTGCGACGACTATTTGTTTGATAACAGGAGATACTTGGTTTTGTACGCGTTCACCACCAGACCCAATCGCTTTGCTTCTTTATCCAGTTTAGAAAAGGCAGAGTTAACAGCGCGGTTGTTAAGGCCGAATTATATAAAGTTGGCGTGCGTCTAGATGTCGTTCCACAAATGGAGGGACCTACAGTTTCAAGCCGACTCCGAACGGCAGATATTTTTTATGAGGAGGTTTTTCATGGTAGAAATACACTCGGAGGTTTGCCATTGCTTGCCGAGGGGCAATCGCTATTACAAAAATGTTTTTCTTCATTTTGGTCTTTCACCGAGATTCGAACTTGTATTCTGCAGCTGTCTAGTTCACAAGTGTCAAATATATTGACGTACCTTTTGCAAAAATTATAAATCTTCCGATAGGGTCATTACTTTTGAGCCGCCTTGAAATAACAGAAGTATTTATCATAGCCGACGGGCCTTGTGCATGACTATTATTCGTTTGATCCCACTTCCATCCAAATTTTGTTTCGGCAGGCAATAAAGAATTCGAAAAGCATTCGTAGACGCCAAACAACTGTCCAATAGTTGGACAAAATTCAGGCGCGAAAAACAGCTTAGTCAGACATTTAAGAGGATATACAAATACACTAATTTTATACATATACATGCATATTATATTTACTTTTTTTTTGTTATCCATTACAACATATATACATATATACATACATATATACAACACCAATAGTTTTCTGTAAAATTGCCACTTTTATTAACGAATATTATTTACACATATTAAATTTTTGTATTCTATTTGTCTTAATTTAAGCATGAAGATTTGGCCTAATTCGCCAGTGCACATTCCAAAGTACGATGGCATATTGCCGTACACCGGTGGATCACCTGTCACCAACTCCAGCCCCATAGCAATAAACAGTGTCACTTCAACAAATTCACCAACGTTGAAACTAATGGATGCTAACATGGTATCTCCACAACAATCCGCCACCCCGGACATGGATGATTATGTATTAAATATTAAATAATAATTAAACATTTACCTCAACTTGCTTCTACTCCACCTTTGGTAGATTATCAACATTTTGCCAGAGTCCACCCCGTCCCAAGTTGCGCAATGGCTGAGCCATCATCGTTTGACCACGTATCTGTCAACGTTTGCACACTTTTCTGGTTCGGATATAATGAGGTAAGCAAATATGTATGCAAATATATTCAAAACAAGTATCTGTGCAATAATCTGCATGCACATCAGTGTAGACATTTTAGACATAGTTGCGTAGCCCGTAAACTTTTACAAAATCTTTCTGCTATGGAGAGTATATTTCTCTCATTTGTTGAAAGAACGTCAGAACCCGAAAAAAGTTTGTATATAAGTATGCAGAAATGATCATCTACTTGTAAGGTGTGTAAGGTTGTTTCTAAATGAGCTGTCAGTGGCCCAAGTCCCTTTTTCAAATACCGTTAGCTCGAAAACTGAAAGAAAACTAACAAAACGGAGAACGTCATTGAATTTAGAAGGCCCCAATAAAATGTGATACATCCATCTCAACTATCCTCATTGAACTATTCCTTAAAATGGATGTGCGAGTGTTGAATCGAAATTTACTGCTGGACTATTGAAAAAAAAAACAAGTTTCAGTATCCGACGCCGAGCGGCAGATATTTTTTATGACGAGCTTTTTCATGGCAGAAATACACTCGGAGGTTTGCCATTGTCTGCCGAGGGGCGACCGCTATTAGAAAAAACTTTTTCTTAATTTTGGGGTTTCACTGAGATTCGAACCTACGTTCTCTCTGAATTCCGAATGATAGTCACGCACCAACCATTCGGCTACGGCGGCCGCCAATTACTGTGAATAATTCTTTTTTTATTTGCTTTACTTTTTATCTTAAATTTTTGCTTAGAATAGAACTTTTTAGAATGGATTTGCAAAATAGACTTTCGCAACAAAACCATGAGTATGAGAAAAGCCTTGAAACTTAAAATATACCCAAGTCCAATTTATATGACCTACTATAGTTTAAATTAATAATAACTACGACTCGTGCTAGAGAAACCAGATTAGTTCTCTAAACTTTCATTTAAATTTATTGAGTAGTTCTCGCTGGTTGCTATTTATATTCTGGCCTAACAATGGTGGTGAAACATTGGTGATTAAAAACTGTTTTATTGTTTTACAAAGTATTCTACGCATTTAATTACAATTTTTTGCCGAGATGAATTGTTATAGTCGCAGTAAACAACACTAATATGGCTTCCACATCAAAGTGTTCTGAGTGCGCGTATGATAAAATATTATATGTCAAACCTCAGATGGCGCCTGACAACACTAGAAGTGCCCAAGGCCAGAAATATAAATTGCAACCCTCGTAATAAAATGTTCTTTTTAATTTAGTTTTGTGTGCAAATACTTCACTTTCGTCTCCAGCTTTGCTACATTTTCGTTGATTTTTATGTTTTTAAGTCTTAAAATTAAACTGTTGGAGGCTAAAATATTATATAATATTTCATGACCCTAAGTTTTAAGACTACAAAATATGTAGTATTTTTGACTTAAATATGCGAGAGTCAAAAAAGTGAAAAGAATAAAAGAGTTTATGACGGAAGACCAAATATTAAACTACACAGGTGTATATTTTAGTGTTAGGCTTGTTTGTATAACCAAGTAATGCACAGATGCTCTAAAATTTATGACTTTAGAGACCTACAGTTTCAAGCCGACTCCGAACGGCAGATATTTTTTTATGAGGAGCTTTTTCATGGCAAAAATACACTCGGAGGTTTGCCATTGCCTGCCGAGGGGCGACCGCTATTAGAAAAATATTTTTCTTAATTTTGGTGTTTCACCGAGATTCGAACCAACGTTCTCTCTGTGAATTCCGAATGGGAAGCACGCACCAACCTAACGGCTACGGCGGCCGCACTGCTTTAGCACAGTGAAAATTTAAAATTTTCTAATTTTAATTACATATATTATTCTAGTTTCGGGAAGAAGAAATCCATTATTTTCTCGGTAGATGGCTATAGTGATCGATATCTCTTGAAGTATCGATCAAACAATTTCAAGTCTATGCTCGTTATAAGGTGACATTTCACACTAAAAAAATTTGCTGTTATTTGTTTGTTCTATTCAGTTGCGAGTTACTGGATGTTAACAATGCAAGCCAACAAAGAGAAAATTCGGTACATTTTACAGCTTTTTTTTGATAAAGGCGAAAATGTAAGCCAGGCCGCTGAAATTGTGGATGGTGTTTGGGGTGCCGATACTGTAACAGCTAATTACTGGCAATTTTGCTTTCGTCGATTCCGTTCAGGCATTTTTGATGTTAAAGAAAATGTCGATAATGTCGATAAAGTCACAGAAATAATCGATGTTGACCGGCATGTTAGTAGTCGTAGCACCGCCCAAGAGCTAAATATCGACCATAAGACAGTTTTAAACCATTTATGCAAAAATAATGGATTTCTTTTTCCTAAAAATACTCATCAGCATACGTACAGCAAAAATAGTTTAACCCACAGCACGAAAAAATGCCCGTAATGCAATACTTAATGATATTTCTCGACAATTTGTTGCAAAGAAAATCTTGCCTTATCATCGTCTATGCAATAACTGAAATCGAAATATTTGTTTGGACCAACCCATTGAAATTTTAAAACGCTACTTTAAGCCTTGTCGATCATTCATATACACACATATATATGTATGTACCTGTGTAATCTTCTTTCTATTTAAGGATGTCAAAAGAGGATTTAATACAAATATGCGGCCTGGCCGATGGAATTCGGATGTTCAATATATTGCGCGCTAAGTAAGACTCATTTCAAGTATTCATATATGAAGAATAAATTAACCAATAAAATACTCCCATTTCAGAGCAATTGCACCACGTCTTACGCTTTACGTAAGTATGGACGGCAGTAGCTATAACGCCATATATTTGATTTCGAATACGGCAAAAGAACTAATGCAGAAGCTTTGCAAAATGCCCGGGTTTTACGAGATGATTGCAAACAGCACATCAAATGGCGCAGTAGAAAACGGTGCAATCTACAGCAGCTGGAGTATGCATTCGAAATATTCCGGAAGTGGTTCAAACATATTTAATGATAGCAGTAAAAACTTTATTTTTTTCGCGGGCCCGTCGGGAGTGCATGTAAATGTAACTGACGAGGTATTGAATAACGAAATTAAAGACGGAAGTCTTTATGCTCTTGAAGTACAAAGTGGAAAAGTTGTTATGAAATTGATAAACAAAAATGATAATTGAAGAACACACATTCGTATCAATCACATTTTTAGTAGTAAACAAAATAATTTGAATATTCATGCCCACATACAGACGTGAACGTATTTTGATTTGATTAGACTACCATTGGAAATGAGCATTTTATCGTAATTATTCATTGAAAAATATTCATATGTGCATACATATATACTACGTATGTATGTGTAAATTTATATAGCTTATGCTATTAAATGTGCATTTTCCGAAGTATAAAGAAAATTAAACGAATTTCTAAATTACTGCATAATAATCGATTATAATTTATACATAATAATATTGCTTTGTTTTGACGAAATTCCTCCATTTACACATATGAAAGTAGGTATGTGTACTTTGTGCACTGAATTTAGTTATACAAGTAAAATTTATAAATGACGATGTTGGCGTCAAGTTTCTATATTTGTTTCAATATGAATGCTATTTCTTTCCGATGAGCAAAACTCTAATAATACTATCAAAAATATATCTATAGTATATATTCATTCTCATGTGCATATGTATATACACAAATGTATACATATGTACATATACACACACATATATTGTATTTTAGTCTTAATTTTTTTGCATGTAATACATATAAGTAAAATTTAAAGTTGAAGCAAACAGACAGGCCACAGCACCAACATCACTTTTATTGAGAGACAATTACTAACAACCAAATAAAATAGGCGAATTTCACCGTTAATAATATGCATTTGTAAATTTTAAATTGAAGTTTAAATCTGTTTCGTTCAAACTGTTAACTATTTCTAAAGTACATTTTTTCAGTAAAAACATGTATGTAACTACATAATGCATATATATATACATATACTTATTTGTATACCTATTACATTGTTCAAATGGTAAAGAAGACAATGCGGTGAAAAAATAAAGTAAACGGTCTGCGAATTCAGCTGTATGTATTTAAATTGGGAGCAAAGGGTACAGTGCACAGAGAGAAACGTAAGTCGAATTATATGTAGAAAATTTGAGTTTACGATGACGATGATTTCTTGCAACTTAACAAATATATGTGCTGACAGCTACATGGACACAGCGAAAGAAAAAACATTTCAGCTGATTTACCAGCACCACCTCTAATGGATTCGCCTTGCTTAAATATTATAAAATATAAATAAAAATGTAACGAACCGAAAATTAACCGAACGATGCTTGGTATTGCCACTCTATTGAAATGTAACGATAGTTGAATATTTGTATAAGGTGTTAGATGGTCAATTATATTATATTACGTTCACATATAAGTAGATGATCTACCTTTTCGTCCTTAACTCCCAATCCTTATATAAAAAGCGAGATGGCTAAACTTTCCATTCCTACCACGATATATTTGAATGGGGGCAGAGGGTGTGGCACCACCCACCACGCCCATTAGAAAGAGCAAGGTCCCACTATTATAACTGTGAAAATCCCAACCTCCTAGGTTCCCTATAGAATCCCCAGGAGAAGTTTAAAAATTAGCTTTTTTACGACCGCATTTGCAGTTTGTACTGAAATACAGTTGAAGAGAAGTGTATACAGCAATAGTCCACCCAGCAAGCATTTAACTTAGGTTTTATATTAATTCATAGCACTTATGAAAATGTTGTTTTATCGTAAAATTTATTAGTGCCGCTGGCGAAAATTTGGGCTAAAATTTGTCCCATTTTGCACTATTTCACTATTTATAAAATTTTTTTTGTAACATGTATGTATGTATATTTGAAAACAAAAAAGCACCGCAGGCGAAAATTTAGACTAAAAATCGCGCGTTTTTATTCCAAATTTTCAGTATTTTTAAAAATATTTTTTTTTTGTAACATGTATGCATATTCGAAGCCAAAAAAGCGTCCCGATAAATAATAGAAATAATAATAAAAAAAATTGTTCCTTTTTGGTCGACTGAGTTTTTCTTATCTCGCTTTGTTCTTCTCTCTCTCATCGTTCGTTTAACAGTTCGCTTCTCACATTTATTCTGCACGGTATTACAAACTTTAGAAGAACATTTGTAATACTAGAATTTTAATAGAATTTGGAGTATTATTTAGTAAAAATAGCTTTAAATAGAATCTTCATTTAATAAAGAGTGTTTATAAGTGAATATTGTTACTTTTCTGCGTTTGCAGTGAAGTGAAATAAGCGTCTGTAATAGGGCATTTTTTCAAGCTTATGCAAAAAAGAAGTATTTTAACGGTAAATATTGCTATTAATTCTTAACTGTAATTTATAAAAAGTACTATAAATTAAAATACTGATATAGTGACTACATTTGCGTGTTATAATTTTTATATTCGGTCCACGCACTTAAACATTATAAACAACTTAATCGTAATAGAAATGAAAGCCAACCCAGCGAGATTTCCCATACAAAATTTCTCTCCCAAAATCTGAGATTATAAAATAATCTTAGATAATAACCATCCTTTTTGACATACAACCCTGTGGTTTCTGTGTAATAGATCATCATTTTTACGCGCGTAAAGAAGAACTGGCGGCCGCTGTAGCCGAATGGTTGGTGCGTGATTACCATTCGGAATTCACAGACAGAACGTCGGTTCGAATCTCGGTGAAACCAAAATTAATAAAAACATTTTTCTAATAGCGGTCACCTCTCGGCAGGCAATGGCAAACCTCCGAGTGTATTTCTGCCATGAAAGCTCCTCATAAAAATATCTGCCGTTTGGAGTCGGCTTGAAACTGTCGGTCCCTCCATTTGTGGAACAACATCAAGACGCACACCACGAATAGGAGGAGGAGCTCAGCCAAACACCCAAAAAGGGTATACGCGCCAATTATATATATATGTAAAGAAAAACTTCAAAGTAAAAACTAAATAAAATGGATGGATGAAAACAGGTTTGTAGACATAATTTTAGTTAAATGCTTGTTAAATATTACTAATTATGTATTCATATAACAAAAAAAAACTTGTGTCCAAACACTTTGTCCTTGTATTACTTATTATAAAATGTAATATCGAATTTCGAATGCGTGTTGCTGGCATACTTTTTTGAAACCTCAGTAAACGTCGTTTACGGATTTCCTCCAAAATTAGCTAATCCTTCTCCTTGTCTTTTTTCACATCGTTAATAATAATTAAACAAACCAAAAACACCGAAATATTCCACCAAAATAATTTCTATGAAGAAAAACCTTTCATAACAGTATTTACAGCTGATTTTCAATTTTTGAGGTAATCTGCCATATGTGAACGGGTAGATTATTTTTTTGGATTTATTGCTAGTTACTGCATATGTGACCGTACTTTTGTAGTACGTTTATATATGCAGATTACACCGCCTTTTCGAGCTTAATTCCTTAATCCGTGATTAAAAAAGCCCTACAAAATCCCATCCTCGGTAGTCCTCAAGTTAATAATAATCGTTAACTTTCCGCATGCAACTCTTTGTTTGTGATTACATTCCATTTCACCATTTATCAATAGGTTTTGTGAAACAGACGAGAAATGTCAAAAAAGTAAACAAACATAAAGGCCTGTTATTTTTTATTATAAAATTATAATAACGAATTTTGCACGAAGAACAGAGATGCAGAGCTGACGATTCGCATACAACTTTCAAAACACTCGACGACAGTTAAATTACACTTACTAAAGACAATATTTATGATCTTTAATAAATTTTTTTAAATTGCACATTTCTGCTCTCAGGCATGGATTGCATTAACCTAATTCAACTTTGCATTGTTGTTTCGATTTTACTGTCTAAAATTACTCTCTGATTTTTGCTTCAATCTATACAAATCTGTACAAATAATACATAGCACTGGCAGCACAATGGACCCTATAAGTGAGATCTTTTTACAGATCAGCCACCACTACCAAACCTAACCTATTCAATCTTGTATTCTTTAATTGTATTCTACAACCAACAATAATGTAAATAATGTTCGTCTCCCTTCTTTCACAAGTTACGAGTTTCTTCAACTAAAATAGCCCTGTATGAACGGAGTCAAATGAAAAAAGTATGCTTTAAACCCTGCTTGTATCTCGCTTGCGAGCAAAAAAAGCATAAAACCAGTGAGCGACTCAGGCAGGTGAGGTCGCCTGTTAAATAAAGACTTGTCAAAATTATATTAAAATAACTTGGCAGCATTGAAAATACGATTTGTATGGTTGTGCGCTTGTGAACAACATTGGAATTTTTGAAAGTTTTTCTTAAGATATTTGACCGCATCTGAGTGTTTTATATAAAGAACTACTATATGATATTTGCTAATGTTTTAAATAATAAGATGAAGAAAATTAATAGCAAAACCTAAGTTTTAGGAGTTGTGTACCGTAACGAAAAGTTGTATGGAATCAGAACAGCATAATGGATGAGCGTCAACAACCGGTTCGAAACAATCCGAAGGGGGATGTTAATAACTCGAACATCTCAGGTAAACTTGCCCTATTTCAACTATATTGAATGGTTTGAGATATACCTTTATAGAGTCCGCTAAAAATGGAAATAAAAGTTCAAATGTATAATTTTTACAGCCAACGAGATTCATCGTATAGCAGCAAAACCTCATCAAGTAATAACTAAAATTGCCAAAATATCTTACACAAGCACTGTAAAAGCAGCGAAAAAAGAACACGCATCAAAACAATCAACACAATTCCAGCAATTGGAAGACAATTCAACAACAATTGAGTTAAGAAAAACAAACACCATTCAACATTCTCAAAATGAGTTTGCGGAGAAGAAGGAAGAGCGTGAGAAAGAATTCACCGACCTTAAATTATATATAAATGAAATAGCAAAAAACAAAACAACTGTTGATGATAAAGAGAAAGGGTCACACAAAGACAACACAACACTGGTTGACAATGAGGATAATAGTAAAAAAACTGCGCTCACATTTCGTAGGTGTAAAACTGAAATACTTGGAAGCAAACTTAGGTCACATTCAGAAGGCCGTGTAAAAACAAGTGTAGGTGCTAAAGCAAGATCAAAGTCAAGTCAGCCACCAGAAGCGAAATCGTCTGAATCGCTGCATACTACTCCCAGAAATACTAAGCGTAAGTCTTACAACGTTGAAGAAGCCCGAAAATTTTTAGAAAAACAAAAGTATCAAAGACGGTTTCAGTCCGCAGCTTCTACATTGAAACTCAGCAATGAAAAAACTGCTTTAGAAAAAGAGCAAATCAGAAAGAGACTTGAAGACCTTCGTAAGAATTCTAGAGCAATCATTACTAAAAATGTTAATAAAAAGAAATTTTCCTCTGCAAAAAATATTGAAACAATTAGTAAACCTAAAATCTGTACAGAAACAGCAAACAAAGAAAAGACTGATTGTATCTTAAACAAACCCATTGGAAATATAGCGAGCGGTTGCAGAAAAACTTTAAAAGGTTTTGCTGATGTTTATGACAATAATAAAACCACACAAGTTGTAATCGATGATCCGACGTCAACATTTACAGATTATAAAATAAAAAATGCGTCTGTAAGTATTATTATTTTAAGTTCCTGACATATCAAATAATATTCATCAGGTTTACATTGTCATATGTACTTACACATAATACCGTTACATCGAAATAGCTAGTTTAGAAATTCTGATTCTGTAGAGAATACAAATCATTATTGCATAAGACAACTACAGTTTAGTAAGCCTATTTGCATCAACATTTTATTCAAAAACAAAGAGGTACACCAAATTTCTTATTAATTAACAAAAAATGCAAGATTCTTATATCATCTTTTAATTTAATTTCCTAGCAGATATTTGGACATTTAACTTAGTTGCCTAACCTCGACTGATCAATTTTTATGTTAAATTGTGCAACCTAGTTCTGAAATATTTTTAAGAAACTTGAAGTGTTATATATTCACGGGTATTTCTGGCAGATTTTTAGTACACAATTAATTTTATTCGGTCAAGAACTGTCACTTCAGAAACATACCTAAAAAGGTGTTTTTCTTGTAACAGCATAAAACTTTCCCTCAACATTTTTGGAATATGCTGCTGAGGTTACAATCCTTGATCGGGTATAAGTCCCGGGAGGTAAACCCGAATGAAGAAGAAATGTTCAAAAAAAGTAACAGCGTCGTTCGTCAAAGGTGAACAACCTTAATATGGGCTTAGAAAACATTGAAAAAAAGAATTGACGTAAGAAAGAATAATTACGTCTATATTCTTAAAATATTTTTAAAATTAATATGAAAAATATAGGGAAATTCCAATTACATTGTTCGATATGATTTTTTAATTGACTGATAGCTTATGTTAAATAATTTTTTTTTTTTTTTTTTTTTAGCAAAAAGATGAAACTAAAGTTGAAAGCACTGACCCAACAAAAAATCCGAAAGCAAATGAGCAAATAAAAGGAGAAACGCCAAATTCTCTGTATCCGAGCAAAAAACGAATTGGGCTATTACGAAAAAAGAAAACTAAAGACCACTCGTTCAGCGCCATTAAAGAATTTAGCTACGATAAGGAAAATATTGCACTGGAGATGATGACGCCGAAATTTCAGTCGGACGCTGGTCGGTTCTACGATACCGCGCTGAACCGGTGTGATGCCTCGGGCCAAGGACCATCTCCTCAGCAGGCTGATTCAACGCCGAAATTTCCTCAATCTGTTTCTGATGATAAGCACACTGCGACAGGGCTGATAAATTCACAAGAAAACCTAGTAGAAACCACATATCGCAACCCCATATCTGCTAGAAATACCTTAGAATGCGGGCATTCAGATGAGCTGAAAAATATTGAGATATCAAAAGTCAATGCTTCTGAACCTATCAATATAAGTTGTAATGAATCACAATCTAAACCAGAGAACATACCACAGAGTGATCTTCCATGTTGGCTGAAACAAAGTGCAGTGCAAATTTATCCATACAATTTCATAATGGCTGTCAGACGCAAACTCGAAGCACTGGCTGATGTAAAACAGTCTACGCATAAAACTACATCTACTAAAGATTTGCCCTTATCCAAATCGGAAAGTGGGGCAACGTTTGTTAACAGTGAACCAATTGAAGAATCTATAAAAAAAACATGTGATTCAGAAAGTAAAAAATCAGTGCTTGAGAAATCATTCGTAACCCATACAATAGAAACAGAAAAAGGAGTTGGTCAAAAATTAATAAAGCCTAGAAGTTACACCACTCAATCTCAATCTGAATTAAACTCTAATCTTAGTTCAATATCAATACAGCTAAAGCCATCTTCAAATACTGTTTCGGAAACTACATCCAAAAAATCAGAAAGTATCCCGTTAACAAATCAGAAATCAAAAGCTAACTCACTAGCATCAGAAGATGACACTACGATTTCCAGTTCAATATTTAATAGCCCAGAAAGAAATGTTCGCCACATAAATGCAAATATTGATGGAAACAAACAGGACGAAACTATGGGGGCAATCAGTCCGCTGTCTCTAGAACGCGTAGAAAATCTAATAATTACCTCAAACAAGAAACTTAAAAAGGCAATTGCAGCGAGACATGTGAATACGCACCGAGGCGGTATACTAGAAAATCTGGTACATAAAAACAACCTAACGCACGAAATCGATTTTAATAAACTTCTAGATGACTTCAATCGTAGTTTATCACAAGTAATTGAAGTAAATGATCGGCTAAAAACGACTATTGATAAATCGCAAGAAATTTGTGCTAGAGAACATAATTTAAAACGTCCCGAACGCAGTGTTCCAAAAGAATCTGATGAATATACAGAAGACTTTGAAAAAAATTCTAGTCAAAGATCTCAGAACGCCAACTCAGATTTGTACAATGAAAAAGACGGAAATAACGCATATTTTAAGAAACGAAATAAAATTCATAAAAATGAAACCGTTGAATCACAACAATCTCATTCTGGCACCGATGGATTAAAAGAAGGAAGTTCCTCTAAACATTTGAACCAAATTAGTCGATCTTGTACCAATTCTAGTTTAAGATCTTTTAATTCGAATAAATCGAGTGAATTTTCACAAAAAAACCGATGCCCCATGACCGAGGTAGTTTCGCAACAAGACTTAAGTAAACCTTTTCACAAAATCGAAGAAGTAAAGGCAGATTTTAAGCGAGCCATTTTAAGTTCACAACAAATTAGACGTCGCGAAGACTACCAGTGGGAATCTAAAATATTTTCTTCTAAAATGGGCAGTAAAACCTTAACAATGGAAGAGCAAGAAAAGTCTGAACAATCAGAATTACGATTGTCGTTAGATAAGTCACCAGATCCCGCAAACGTCGTTTGGCAAAATGAAAATGAGAATTCTGATAGTGTAACGGAAGACATTCAAAGCGAATGTAAAAGCGGAATTGAACAAGAAGTTGAAAGTTCCAAATTACAAAGGAAAATATCTACCACAGCATTGAGAGATCGCATCAATGCCTACAATCAACACATGACATCCAAATACGCAACTGCAAGCCAGAAAATTCTGGAAATGTTTGACCATTCCAGTTTGGGAATTTCCTTGGGTTCCACAAACAACGACAGTTTATCTGATTCAACGTGTAGCTACTCGAATGTCGGTCTGGTAAGTATTTCGTATTCAAATGTATCGAAATGATATTTATTTGATTTATTTTTAGTATGAAAAATTAATACGAAACGAAACAACAAAATCCGAACATTTGACGGCCTTATTAAAAATGCGACAAAAGGCTTTGTTTGATCGTACTAAAGGACAAATAGCATGGTTGGAAGTGCAGAAAGAGCGTTGCAAAGCTAAAGGATTACTTTTACAAATTTCCGTAATTAAAAAAAAACAACGTGGAATTTTAATGAAAATGGAAAAAAAGCGTGAGGAAATTAAAAGGTAAATGAGAACGTATAACATATATTTTAGCTTTAACGCAACTATAAAATTATTATGATTATATAATAACTGTATCATAGCGGTGGTAGTACACAATATAATTTTATTATCGCGAACAAAAATGTTCACCGGATTGGTTGTTCACTGTCGTTCCCACGACAGTCGGTTCTACGTAACTGGAACGACCCGGATTTATATCCGGCCAAGGACTGTCACTTCAACAGAATTCCCCGTACGTGTTAGGGGATGTTTATGGTGCTACAACAACAACAACAACAATAAAATACAAGTTTTCGGAATCGTTTTATTTATATAAAAAATTATTACTTACTACTATATTAGTAACAATGAGCTGACAATATGCGCGTGCGTCATATCAGCGGAACTCCAGTTCAGATAAATGGGCTGGATGTAATGCAATCTGGTCACCTGCTCAGACCTGCCACCCGCGAGATCAGTAATTGAAAAAGATGAAGGTGGGGCGACTCATAGATATTAATCGCAGCTTTTGCCCAGTGTTACGTTCTAGTTTGTGTGCTTGATTGACGCATGCGCGTTAAAGCTTTGGTGCAGATTGCCTCTGCCGATTTTGCCCCTACAGAGACTTCTTGTCCAATGTTTAAGAATTTGAACGGGCGGTGAGTCAAGCTTCCTTGTGTAACATCTCCACAAAATGATAACAATAAGAAATGTTGCGCATACCAAGAAAGTTTCTGTAACGATAAAAATTATGAATCCTTTCATTAATGCACCTCAAATACTTAACGTTTAACATCGTGATGGAGACATATTACGGATAGACTCTCATCACATTACTGGCAGTGCTTGCGCCGTGATCGTTTTTGGTGATGGTTGTAGAACACTTGCTTTCCGATCCTGACTTTCGGAATTTAGTTGAATAAAATAGGTGCCATTTAGGGCATATGATGGGTTGTTAGTTGGTGGAAGTTAACGCTTGGAAATTTGTCAGAAATATTGTATTGCTATTAATTGGTTTACGGTCGCCGTAACCGAATGGCTTGGTGCATGACTACCATTCGGAATTCCGTGCATGTAATAGGAAATAATAGAAACAGTTTTTTCTAATAGCAGTCGCCCCTCGGCAGGCAACGGCATACCCCCTAGTGTATTTCAGCCATGAAAAAGCTCCTCATAAAATAGCATTTGCCATTCGAAGTGGGCTTAAATCTGTAGGTCCCTCCATTCGTGAATCAACATCAAGACTCACGCCACAAATAGGAGGAGGAGCTCGACCAAACACCCAAAAAAAGGGTTCAACTAGTGTGCCGTTCCGTTAAATCTACTGGCAACTAGAGTTTCCATCTTGCGGCAATCATGGTAAGCAACCGTTCTCTTCCAGTTCCAAAGAAGTGATAAATATATATGAACAGATATGATGAGTATATGAATCGATAAGTATCCACTCCTTTATCAGGTCGTAAATTTCCGCTTGTTTGATGTCCATTCTGTTAAACCTTAGGTCTAAATACTTTCCTCTATAGATAACGACCCGTCTCACTAGCAGATTATATTTATCTGTTTTTACCACTGAGAGAATGTAGAGTAACAGCATGACATTTATGTATATATTCTGATACGGTAATGTTCCTATCTCTAAAAGCATCTGGTTGACGATATTTGGTCGATTCGCGTACCCTACCAGGTACCAGTGATAATTATCACAAATTATCAGATTTTGCTAAGACAAAGATTTGCAAGAGAAACCAAAACCCGCGAGCGTAACAACGTGAGCGAGTTGCAAATTTTCGCTGGAAAAATGTTTACCAGCAACAATTTGTCAGTTAGAAATAAGCCAGCTGATCAAAAGCAACTGGCTGCAATTTATGCAATTCGAAAGATTGTAATTTAGCATTGGAAAAAATAAACATAAAGAATTTACACATAGAAGAATAAATAATTTTAATGTGGACTGTACGGAATATGCCTGGAGAACACACTTTGCCCAGTCGTTTTGAATTTTCCATTTTTTTTTTTTTTGACTATTTTACTATCAATTTCTTATTGGTTTTCTGTTTGTTTAAAATTTTGAATATTTTTCTTTTTGATTGAGATCAGAAGGTAATTTGGCAGAATTTTGCTGCTGGAAAAAGTGAGTGAATGCACCTATTAAGAAGTGCGTTTTTTTTTATTAAAAATCTCCGCTTCAATGAATTCACACAGTTCACTACTTCGTTGATTTTTTTTTAACTTCTTCAGTGGCTGTGATTAGCTTCTCGTTGGCCTTGTACTGATGAATTTTATTCAAAAACGTCTCCAAAGGGCAAAACTGCACAAATTAGGCCAAAGAAAAGAGTATTCAAGAAAAGTATTATTTTCGGATGATTCCAAAATTAACTCTTATGTTTTATACGGAATGTCGTATTTTATAAGAAGATCCGGTCAACGTTTCAATAGTGAGTGTGTCAGACGTACTAAGGCAGGAAGTGTCTTATGACTTGGGGATGTTTTTCCTATAATGCTGTTGGACAACTGGTCTTGATAGATGGGCATGTAAACGGAACTGAATTCCACAAGTTCGTACAGAAAAACCTGATCACCTCAAGTGAAGAAAATTTTTCCAATATAAATAACGTCATCTCTCAGGATAACTCTACACTAAGTAAGTAAAATTTTTTTCTATTACATACCCATAATGATACTTCTTCTTGTGTTGTTAGAAGACAAATGTCAGCACGGCTATGTTCTTCTTTCTTTAATTTCTTAATATTTTTTTAGGTCCGGCAGGGTCCGACACTGAAGTGTAACCAATTAAAAAGGCCATAAATTTAGTTTGAAAAATTACTTTTATTCAATTCAAAGTAAAAAATATGTGAAAATAATACAAAATTAAGAATGAATTTACTTTTGCTCGATATGACCACCTTTTGCGTTGACTATGGCCTTGAGACGGTCCAGAAACGAATCGCAAACTGCCCGAATGTGACTTGCAGGTATTTTGGCCCACTCGCGGACAATGGTTTTTTCAGCGTCTCGAGGCTGGTGAATCTTTTAGTTCGGACATTGCTCTCCAAAATGGCTCAAAGAGAATAATCCATCGGTTCCGCGTCTGGTGAATTTGAGAGCCAATGTGTGAACGTTGTGAAGTTCGGAACATTGTTTTTTAACCATTCTTGAATCACTCGAGCTTTGTGAGACAGTCCTGTTGAAACGTACATGGTCTGCCACGGACTTCATTTGTCATTTGTCTACCCACGACTTCAAAGCAACCTCCAGAATACTTTCTCGACAATATTTCGCGTTTACCTTAACGCCAGGCTCGATGAAAACGATTGGAGAGCACCCATCTGCGGTTACAGCGCTCCAAACCATTACCAGTGGCGGGTGTTGTCTCCTGATGTGCAAGCGATGACTCAAATTCTAGTATTAACGGTCGGTCAAATAAACTCTATCGTTTTGGGAGTTTACGAATTGCTCAATTTGAAAAATTTTCCCGTCAGAAAACACAATGTTCGGAAATTGACCGCCTTCGGCCAAGCGAAGCAACTCCTTCGCTTTCTCAAGTCTGAGTTGTTGCTGCTTTGGTGTGAAATCATTCGCCGTTTGGATCTTGTAAGGCTTGACTTTGAGATCATTTTTCAGTATGCGGCGGATGCTACGGTCAGCTATTTTCAGTTGTTTCGTCATTTGAATGGCACTTCGACGGGGATTTCACTCAAATCGCTTCTTCATGTTTTGAACCATTTCACGTGACATTGCAGTCTTTTGATGACCACCTCCATGACGTTTCGCGATGCTATTAGTATCATTGTAACAAATAATGGTGCGATAAACAAACACTTTATTTACTTTAAGGTGGTTGAGCTCACGAACAGTCACTAGTTGTGATTTTCCAGCCAAATATAATGCAATCACACTATTACGTTTGAAATCCATTACTGATTTTCTTTTTTCGTGTTTACTCTCAGCAAAATGCTTCCGCGCACTTGTAAACAATACTCTGGGCTGTCATTTAGTCAACTAACAGACAGTGCACGTGCATCAGCTGCACGAGCGGTCTGAAGTAGGTTACACTTCGAGGGTCGGACCTTGTAGAGGGACCTACAGTTTTAAGCCGACTCCGAACGGTAGATATTTTTTATGAGAAGCTTTTTCATGGCAGAAATACACTCGGAGGTTCGCCATTGTCTGCCGAGGGGCGACCGCTATTAGAAAAAACGTTTCCTTCATTTTGGTCTTTCACTGAGATTTGAACCTACGGTCTCTCTGAATTCCGAATGATAATCACGCACCAACCCATTCGGCTACGGCGGCCGATATATACACCCAACTCTTTTTACACGATTTTCTAATAAATTTTTTTACATGAAATTTTTTTTATTGCACGAACTTCAAAACAAAAAATGTTTTTCTAAGCAAAACATAATTCCTAAAAGAATGCCTTATTAAGTAAACATTTTTGGTGTAAGATTAAGTAAAGGTACATATGTACATATGTATATATGTTCCTTCACACCCTATGCAAGAAGTACATTTTAGAACTAACCAAGTCTGACTGTGCATTATCGATTCTGGATAAGTAGGAGTTTAACCTACAATACCCAGGACGTAATTGGGCCAAAGTTGCGCGGCTCTCGCGAAAAAGCTGAAGCTCTTCATCTGCAAAATAGGTGGAGGTTGGACTCCGATAACGGCATTTGGGTGTCGGGAATTTAAGAAGGTGGCAAGAGTCTCCCTATGGATGTCGTTTAATGTCGCAAAATTATTCATACAATTTTGTTTTTGAATCCTTTTTTTACTGAGTAAAATAAATAATTTTGGCGGCCACCGTAGCCGAATGGGTTGGTGCACGACTACCATATCACTAGAAAGTTTGCTATCACTTGCCGAGGGACAACCGCTATTGAAAAAAAAAACTATTTTTCTACTGTTGTACTATTGTATTGTGGTGCTGGGGTTGCAAGCTGATCCTCCAGACAGGTATCTAATTATACTGGATAGGGATAGCATTTCCTCTGTGTGGGGTGTTAAGGTTATACCGCCTGTGCTCGGTCGTCAGAGCCTCATTTGCTCAGACTTGAAGGTGAGGTCGACAGTTGGATGGGATAGGCTGTAATTCGCATCACCACCCCATTTTGCCCTGCTGCTTCAACGGCACAGCAAAGTGGACCGGGTTTTTGTTAATAATAAGCCAAATAATATAAATACCTACATACATACAGTAGCGGGCACTGAAATGCGAACCCTCAAAAATTCACACAATTTTTATTGCATTTTTGCGCATCTGAACCTATATCGAAATTAATGTTTAGAATGGATAGCTATATTTTAATATAAAATTTCAACAAAATATCGAGTGTTTAGTGGAAATTATAATTTTTTTTTGTCAAACGAGCTGTTCATAGCTTTAAATATTTTATTTTTTAATTTTAATAAAAAAGCCCAGGATATTCCACCGTTTGTGAGATCAAAATGTATTTTGACGTAAAACTATTGTTCAGACTACCGTTATTATGGCAGCTTCTAGTTTTTTATGATTTCTATCTTATTTTTTAAATTGTATTGAATCATTTCCGTTTTGAATCGACGGTTTCATAATTCTTTTAGTGTATTTCGTTTTCATTTTAGTTTTATGTTGTCTTGGAAGTATATTCATTACAGCGGAATTTTCTTGGTATTTCTTTTTTTTAATTCGTTGCAGTTTCTATAGATAGATTGTCTCGTATGTATGTATATGAAGTTTTTTATTTTTATTATACCCGGTAGATCTACGCGACCTTCTAATAGGGGAGCCATTTGGGATTAAATAGCTTTCAATTAAATTTATTTTTTTAGTTTGAGTAAAAATTACAACTTTACAAAATCTAACTTTAGCACTAATTGGCTGTAGTTTTCGTGACGTAAAGTTCAAATTTTAGTTTTATCATATTCACTCATTTTTTATGGTCCATCATTTTCTACTTTTTTCACAATATATCAATCGCACATTCAAGTAATGTTAACCAAATAAAGTTAACCCTACTAAATGCCGTCAAAATTCATCTGTAATTGAACGCTACTCAGGTGTCCGGATTTCGGTGTCCGCTCTGTATAACCATTGTACTACGTTGTTCAGTAAGTATTGTGGTTCGATAAGAAAAACACAATTTCGTGGTCTGATATACTATACACTTTATTATTCAGTATAGTCGCTCTGAACATCAGTACACTCGTTCCAATTTATGAATTCCTTCCCTAAAGTGAAAATCTGGAGGGGCTGCAAAATGAGTTTCCACAGCTTTGATGAAAACCCCTTTCCGCGCACGAATTTTTTTAGGTCTGAAAATAGGTGGAGCCGAAGAACCAGGCTCGATGCACAAAATCCACTTTATCTTTTCGAAAACGTTCTAAATGTTGCTGAGAAAGACGGTTTCGAATGCGTTTTTGCTCCATTGTTAACGAATGCGGCACCCATTGAGCACAAAACATTCAGAAACTCAATACTTCAGTCAAAATATTGCTTACACTGCCCAATGAGATGCCTGCGGCTTCTATTAAATCTATTTCAGTCACTGGACGATTTTCTCATTTTTCTACGATTTCTGGCGTTTTTGCGATTTTTGGACGTCCTTGACGTGGATCGTCTTCAAGGCTTGTACGGCCACGTTTAAATTCAACAACCCATCTTTCTACTATATGAATTGATGGCGAAAAGTTCTTATAAACTTTCAACATTCGTTCATATACATATATACTATATAATACTGTGACACGTCGATACCAAATGGCTGGTAAACAAAGAATGAATTGAAACTTCCCGTACGTTCATATGAAGAGTGTACCAACTTAACAAAAAAATGTAGGCTAGTAGCAACGCCCTCGATTGTCGAACCGCAAAACCCATTGAACAACCTCGTATAACCTATTCGTTGAAAATTTGTAAACAGAAATTACGTTTGGAATTTACGCGAGTACCGTCAGCATATTAATACAGCAGACTGTTAAAAACATTTTCATCTCACAGAGATATTATTTTATTTTTCTCTTGACTATATATAGTGCATGTGTACTATGAACATATGTATCTATGTATATGTGTGTAACTCGCCATGTGAACAAATCCTCCAGATCCATTCATAAATTGGGTAGCGAAATGGAGCACTTTTTTTTGTTTACATTTCCTTCTATGCTAATGTATGTATGCATTCTTTTAATAGGTTCGGAGATATTCGGCTCGATGTTTCGTTTCTGATTACTCCAATCGTTCGAAACGTTTGGACAATATTACTCAGCATGAGATGTGCTGTGTGTGAGTTGCGCAAGGGAAGCGAATCTGTTTAGTTGGCTTAGCATTGTATTTGTAATGCTTTCCGGCAGCTGAGAAAAATATCAATAATAGTAAATATTCTTACGTATTTAGTTTGCGCGTGCTTGTTTTTCTCTGTGGTCAATTAATTTTTGTTTAGGTAGTGCATTCCGCAAAAGCAGTGTCTTCGATAAACGGTTTAGGCGGTTAAAGCAATTTTTTTCTACAACGTCATATAAGGAATGGCGAATGCTCGAAGTCAACATGAGTTTCAACGATCTACACAATTTACTATAAATAAGTTGTTTCCAGTCAAAGTATAAATCGCGTTGTAAACTTTTCTGTGTATGGAGTACATTCGTATTTATGTACATATGTATGTACCAATAAATTCATTTGCCCTAATACGAAAATAACCTTTCTGTATAAAAATTTAAACCATAAATGTGCAAAAGATAAATCTAGCCAGCAATATCCAATATACATACGTTTCTTAATAATCTGAAAACCAAATTTTAAATAATATAACAGTATGTAAATTTAACAGGTTTTATAGATAATCTTTATATGCAAATATTTTCACTGTAGAGTAAATCGATTTCATATTCATAAATTCAAAACTTACCGTATGTTGAGTTGAAAATGAATGGAATGCTTTGTTCATTTGATCTACACGTATGTTTTTGGTATGAGTAAACTTATATGTACACAAGTGACGGTATTGGAATTTAAATTGTTATTAATACTCGGCGACACTAAATACTCGTATCGTAGAGAACAGACAGTTGAATATTTCAACAATTAGCAATGCCTAATGTGTATAAGTATTTTGTTGACATTTCGCAAAATTGAATCGTTATTTAAAAATACCTGTGGTGAATACTTATTATACAATAAAATAAATGTAATCTTAAACAAGCTTTAATGCTCTACATACACACATACATACACGTACATAACATTATATAATATATAGTTATAGAGAGGGAAAGACACGTTTCTTTGAGAATATTTTAAAACATTGAAATGACGTCCGTTATGTGTCAGAAATTTAGCTTATTGCTCGCCCGATAAAACTCTCACTTCAGTGGCTTTTTTAACAAAAAAAAAACTATCGCATTTGGGGCTTGGAATATCCAGACGTCAATTACTGCCAATCGTACATTCAATTCTTTGCCTTTCTAAAGCTTTTGAAAATCTAAAAATCAGCCGAAACAGTGACGTCGTTAAGCTGCCTCGACTATTTGTTGAGGGCGCCGCTTAAGTTAAATGTTACCCCAACCATCCAGCGGTGATTGAAATATGAAATGGTGCCATAAGTGCAGAAACTCGCGAAAATATACTGAGAAATTGGGTTGACAAAGTGGGCTACTGTAATGCTAGCCGTAGAAGTCATTTTAATGAAGATTTACTCTTTCCAATCTAAGCCATAAAATCATTGAAAACTATTCATGCACTTTTTATTTATTTACATTACATTTACATAAAAAAATGTTCAAACACTCTTTGAACCACCCTGTAGTTTCTTATCGGTCGCTCATAATATAATGATAAAATTCCATCTTAAAAATTCTTACTTACACATGTGTGTATATGTTATACATGTGAACAAACAGTAGGGTTATCCTTATTTGTTTTGTTTTTAATATCAAAATGCGTATGTGTGTATGTATGTAAATGCGCCTTCGCATTTATTCATTTATGTTACCAAAATACATTCTCGGAAATTAATGTCGTCTTTACAGTGCTCAATGGAGACTCATCGCGAATAAAGTTCAAAAATATTATATATATGCATACATACATATATTACGAATGACTGTAATTACAAATTTTATCTATCGGCTTTCTGTGCACAACTTTAAAACCACTCCTACTAAAGAAAAAGCAATAACGCGCTTCAGTTAAACGAAAGCTGCAGTTAATAAGTTATGCAAAACCATCATAAAATGTCTGAAGTTGGATTCTAAGTGCCTCTATTTAATTTTTAGCCGCTTAAGTTAAAGTAGTAGATATATTTTACTTAAGCATAAAGTAGTAAACGAGGGAATTATATAATCTTAAGTTCTAGTCTAAATGTGAGAATACCCCTAACAAATATAAATACGCATGCTTATATGTATTTAAAAGTTGATTTAATGTGAACTTTTTAATTTAGGCTACTACAATCAACTACCACAACAACCTCAACAGAGTCGTCGTCGGCTAATCGGGCAGCGAAAGAATGCGTGTCTTCACCAAAAGAGTCAGATAAGAGTGTAGTTTCTCAGAAATCTATTTCGAAAATTAGTCACAAAATTACGCAATTGTGTCGTAATGAGAACCCGCCTTCTTCATTAGTTTCACTCCCACAAGTTGCATTAGTGAACTCTATTTCCAAATATGCTCGTGGCAGTTCACAATCAAAAATTGACTTCGAAACTACTCGCTCAGTACCCGTGGTGCGTGCAAATTACGGCCTTGAATCATCCCGTTCCCTTGAAGAGCTTTTACAGAAACGTGAATTAGATTTACGACGGCGTCGCGAACATGTGGAGCGACTGATGCAGTGGCACCGCCGACTGGACCAGGAAGAAGCTGATGTTCTACAAATGGAGAATGCACTACTTACTTACAGCACACACAAAAGCCAATATAAACCTGTTAACACTGGCGAGGGAGAGAAAGAGCGCCTAAACCACGCAGGCGTGGTTCCCTTAAAAAATATTAGTACTCATAAAAAATCTCAACGTCGTTTAAAGGAAATAGAAGATAGTTTAAGAGAACTAAATAGCATTTCCAGTGCGCATACGACAGCGGGAAGTAACGAGGAGAGTAGAGAAGATAGTAAATCTAGCGCTGTTGATTGCGTCCGAACTACTGGCATTAAGTTAAATAAACTGTGGCGTCGTCTGACCTCTCAGCAGATCGAAAAATATGAACCTAACAAACATTATCAGCTTTCGAAGCCTGATTTGGAACGTCTTTATGAAGCAGCAAAACTAGCAGTGCTTGAAGATTTTGCGCGGAATGAAGGTCGTTTGGCGGCTGAACTTTTAGAGAAAAGTATATCGACTTTGAGTAACAACATATCACAGACATCTTTACAAAAACAGCCTGAGCCCATTTCAGTTCCACCATTAAATTTATGTACCAGTTCGGAACCGTCTGATAAAGAAAAGGATTCTTGGGAAGAGACATCTACCCACTCATTACTTGAAAATTACAGTCCCTGCACTGCAGCAAAAAACTTCCAATTTTTCGCAACTGGTTCGAGTGCAGCCATTTTGTGCTCTACCTTTATACCGTTTTCGTTTGAAGCCAATATATTGTTAACAAAAACCAAATCGGAATTGAATTTACATCCAAGTATGAGAAATTCTTCGCCGCGTATAGCCAACGATGTTGGCTTAATGCGCAGTCTTTCTGACACTGTATTATATGATAAATATCGTTCGCCAAAGGGCAGAAAAATAGAAATATTGAATACATATAAAAATAACCCTGCAGTAAATGTCAAGCGTTCTATGTTGAATACTGAAACTAATCTAAAATTACCACGTCCATCTAGTACATCACAACAAATATCGTTTGAGCAAGCAAATGACAGCTCAAGTACTGGCACAGAGCACATTACTGTAGCATCTAGCCTGCAGACGGAAAGGCTACCAGATAAAACCACCCCAGTTAAAGAAACCGCGGAGATTGAAAACTGTTCAGTTTCCACTGAAACATTATTTCATATAGCAAATGAGGAGCTTAAAACTACTGCTGATAAACAGGAAATTCAGAGTTGTTCGGAGCATATTTCGTCATGTATTCAGTCTTCCTGTAGCTCTGAAATTAGTAATACCGACACTCCCCAGGAAAGTTCGAACTGCATAATTTCAACAGTTTCGTCGCCAGAGCAAATTCAAAATGTTAGCAATAACTCAGTGAATGATACGAATGAATCGTTTAACTCAAAAACATTTGTAAGTCAACCTAAGTTAATTCAATCTGAAGAGACTGCTACTGAAAATCAGGCTTTAAATACATACGAAGAGGATTTTGAAAGCACCAGCGAGTTAACGCAATTAGATGATTTATCATTACCGCATTTTGAAAGCATTGTAGATATATCTCTTGCCGATAATAATGGCAATGAAGAAGTGGGTGAAAATGAGATTCACATCGATATCGAAATTAAAAACCCAGACATAGATAAGCCAACTTGTTCTGGAGCTTCAGAAAAAGTGGGAAAAACGCAACCAATATCGACCAATCCTGAAACTGCACCAGTCCCGCCACCACCGCCGTCACCGTGCTCAACAGATAACGCACGTTTACAATCATCAGTACAAAGTATAAGCAATCTGAACGCTTCCATATCTGTCAACACTGTACAACTTATGCCCGACATAATAAATGAACTGGAAATCCGTCGTTGCCAACAAATTATAATCGAAAACGAGGTAGACTGTCTTAACCTTATTATAGTTCTGTAATATTTATTGTTATTTTAATTAAATAACAGCAATTGAAGCAATTCGATAATCCTTCAGCTGCTGGGCCGTACATGTACGTCCGTGAAATACCAAATAAGCCTCCTCCGCCGTACGTACCTCCTGCTCACGGGAGTCCTATGACAACTATATTTCCATCAGAAGAACGAATTAGAGAAATTTGCTATCGACGCACACACGAATTATACTGCGAACTCTTAAAGACTGGTATTTGATTGCTCAATTGAATATTAAAAATATTATTTGAAATTAATGTTTGCTTTTTATTTTAGACTATATTAGCGAAACGGGAGATAAAATACCTTTAGTAATGGACGAAAAAATAACAAATATCTACGAGCGTATAATACTCGATATCTGTCGTGAATATCTAGATGAGCACAGGGAGGTCCTAATGCAAGGGGATCCAATAAATTTCCACACTCAGCTAGCATTCTTTAATCCACCCAATCGGTTACGTTGCATCCAAGAATCGGTATACAAAGAAGTGCGACGATGTCTGGCTATGGATAAAACTTCGAAACGACGTACTCCAATATATTCAGTATATGGTCAAAGGGCCAAGCGCGATCATATCGGAAAAATTATAATACAGGAAATGTATGACGAAGACGATAAATGGTGTAACTTCCATCGCGAAGAAAATGAAGTAGTGGAACTAATTATTTACGAAATGTTAACGAAATTCTTATATGATCTAGCTGAGGAGGTTCTTCTTGAGGAAGGAGGCTCTGTTGAAATCCCAAACCGAGATAATAAAGATGAAAGTGATGAAAATATAAATTTAAGTTCCTGTGAAGCAGAATCAAAACTACCGATTGGCGATGTATAATCAGTATCCAAAGCAGACATATCAGCTGGTGAAAAACCTTAACTAATAATTCCACTTCTGAAATGGTATCTGATATTATTATAAATTTTCTACGGTTGCCTAGAATTTTGTACTTATTTAAAGAAGTACTTCATTTTATATCGGAACCTATGATTTAATTGCATCATATATGTATACGGACGCAGCACAGTAATCCGTTTTGTACAAATTTTTATCATAATAAATAATTACAAAGAATTTATTAAGACAGTGTACTTAATACTTAAGTTTGTTCATAGTATATTACAATTAGTGTACGATAACCATCTTCAACCTTCTTCTTGTTAAGAGCTTACTCTTGCAGCAGACGGCCGCCGTAGCCGAATAAGTTAGTTCGTGATTACTGTTTTGCGTTACTCAGTTAAAATAAAGACAAATAAAATATTTTATTTTGTAGCCATGGTGCATGATTCAATAATAAAAGGTTTGCTCAGTAAACATACTTCTCGTTCCCTCCTTACAAATCGGCCCCTTCAGTAGACACTACGTTGCTAACTCTAGAAATTTTGAGTAAATATCGAAGAAAAGTAAAATTTGTATAAAAACATCTTGTCTTCAAAATGGTGTACTTATGAGCCAGATGTACGGTATAAATATATTATATGTATATTAAACCATAGAGCATTTTTTTGTAGCAGTGCGTGCGAAAGTTTGACTTTGACAAAATAAAAATATATCAATTAACCAAAAATCCACACAAATAACAAAAAAATGTGTATATAATAAAAAATAACTCTAAAT